>CAUYQG010230923.1:0-79821 GCA_963574415.1 Tarsius wallacei
GGGGTCCAAGACCAGCCTGGGTAACTTGGCGAGACCTCATCTCTACAATAAATCAAAAAATTAGCCGGGCGTGGTAGCGCGCGCCTGTAGTTCCAGCTACTTGGAAGGCTGAGGCAGAAGGATCACCGGAGCCCAGCAGGTAGAGGCTACAGTGGCCGGGAGTGGCCACTGCACTCCGGTCTGGGTGCAGAGTGAGACTCCAACTCAAAAAAAGAATTTCTGACAGTTGACTTGAAATTTCAATATGATTGTTAAAAAATAATTAAAAAGGTAGAAGAGTAGAAACATGCTTGAGAATCACATGCAACACTGCAATTAAAATCAGATCCTCCCAGAAAGTCAGGCATATGCAAAAAAAACCCATATGTAACCATTTTATAAAATGTCTGTGAGTAAAAGACTATCAAGGTGTTCTGCTATTTAGTAATTTTAAATAGAAGCATTGATCAATGGAGTTCTGAAAAAAACCAGGCAAGTGCTATCGAAAACAAATAAACAAAAAAACTCTAGTTCTCCCCTTCAATGAGCGGTCCTTGATCACAGACGGAAGCACCCACTCCCTTTTGGCCATTCTGTAGTTTCCACACCAACTACAAGAACACATAAGATCAAAGAACTGAGCATTTCTCCATGGGCTACTGGAGAGTAGATATGGGGACTCATTCTATTTCCATAGCTATAGGAGGTAGATGTATGTGTACCCCAGTTTTTCTTCCAGAATAAAGAATGTCAATGTAGAGAGAGAGAGAAAAGGATAATTAGTTACCGTATCTCAGTAAAGTATATGAATTTTAAATTTATTAAAATACCAGGAACATTATTGAGGTACAAAATGCCGAAAATGTACATTTGAAAACAAACACTTGGCAAATTACCACCCTTGACATCACCAGAGAGGTGTTAGTTAAGGTTTGCCTTCTGTCTTCACTGAAGACGAGGGAGAAGAGAGAGGATCTACAGACAGTGGGGCCCATGGGACACCCTAAAAGGAACTACAGAGTGTTGGGGATTTCTGCTTGGACATTTGCCTTCTCACTGTCACCCCTCCACACAGGCTCTGTCATTACAGTGAGATCAGTTGTCAAGGTGTAAAGGTTGCAGCCACCTCTTAGAACCACACACAAGAGAGGAGCATTCCATCTGTGTGTCCTTCCAAGCTTTTCAAGGGGTCTGTGTGCGAGGCCCTCCCTGCAACATTCTTAAATGCTCTTGTCATACGCCTGGGGTGATGTCTCTCACCCTCAAACATGGAGGAGGTGGGTCATCAGAGACAGGGAGTGGAGGCAGCTCTGGGATGTCAAAAGAGGATGCCTGTAGCCTGTCAGTTAAGCAATGGCCATTCTGTTTTGCCAGCTTTGCCTGTTTTTACACATACTAAGCCTGTAAACTCAGAATGGAGTCTCAGAAAACTCCAGAAACTGGAGCTATATACCCAGACAACTTGATGCCCAGAAAAGAAGACCCCTTTGCTATATGCTGCTTCCTCTGTTCTCTTCATTTTCCTGATTAAAAAAAAAGGCCCACCTAGGTTTCCTACAGCTCATAGCACATACTAGGCCACAGGCAAAGAGAGAATCTGTCACACAGAAGAAAGAAATTAGTAACACAAAAAAAGACTGTTTAGTGACCCTGATTTTACAAGTCTGCTTGCAGTTTCCTTATTGTGACTATTTTTGACAATTTTTCAAGCTATCCAATGCGGTGTGAAGATACATGTGACAGGGTTGTGTATTTTCTCTGGTATATCCCTCAAACCTGCTAAAAATATATTAAAATGTTATCTGTATTGTTGTTTATTGTTTCTCCCCCTGAACCTTTGGAACTTCTTTAAACTTAAGAAAACTTAAAGTTTTAAACTGCACCCTAAGCGCTATGGGTACTCAGAACTCAGTCCATTCAAACTGTCGATGGCAAGGGTTGTACAGACATTTCTACCTCATGCCTCAGCTTTGCCTTCTCTGCCTCCCCTCCCCTGCAAACATACACACACACACACACACACACACACACGCACACACACTCAAACTCACACTCACACACACACACACACAGATGAGCAGTAACAGTCCTCATCAAATGTATAAAAGTGGCCACGAGACTGTCCCTAAGTCCCTCCAGCGACATTCCAGGACTCACAAGATGTTCCTTGCTTTCTCGTCCGACCACTTTAAAAGAAAATCCAGGAGGAGAACCTGCCCACTTCTGCAGGACCTCAGAAGCAGAAGCACTGTGTTCCAAGCAGAGCCTGGGTGCACAGAGAGAGACCCCGACTCATAAAACAAAAAAGGAGGCAGACAACCCCCTTATCACTGTCCTGCCTGGTGTCTCCCTTGCAGCATACTCAATAAACTTGCTTTAAAAAAGAAAAGAGAAGAAAAGTAAACCCAGGCAGAGCATTAGTCTGTAAACAAAAGTCAGGACAGAAAGCAATAAGTCTTCCAGCAATTCTTGTACTGCACTTTCTTTCACCCCTGCCCTCATCAGTTTCCCAAAAGGCAAGAACCTCAGGACTTTCTGATGGAGCGCTTCACAGCAGGGCCCCCTTAAAAGCCTGTCTCTCTCTCTCTCTCTCTCTCTCTCTCTCTCTCTTTCTCTCTCTCTCTCTCTTTCATTCTCTCATCCCCTACTCTTTTCTTTGAACATGAATTCAATTCAACTGCCACTTAAAAATAGGCCTGATTGTCACATTCTCTTTGCCAGTTGGAGTGGATGTCACTGAGTGTCAGAGTTCTTGGCTACAGCTTGGGAAGTAATTGCAGAGAGAAACTGGGTCAAAGTGGAGCAGCAATAAGACTTTTGGAGTCCCTGGTATGACTTCACCCAGATTTATGCTAACAGAAAAAAGCATTGATTTTTCTTGCCATTGTCTTCTTTTCATCAATTTCTTCCCATAACTATTTAAAATCACCATCTGTTCTCTTCTTGGAAATTCAAGTAAATTCAGCCCAGTTTTCTGATTTCAAAAACTCACTGTAGATAAGCCATACATGGGAAGTTTGGGTTAAATATCAGGTATTTAAAATGAGGTAAAAAGAATTATGCAAATGAGTTGGTGGTCTCATTGGGACCATTCTTCTGCTACTGTACAACCACCCAGAAAGCATTTACTAAGCACCAGCTATTTGCCAGGCATTATTCTAAGTTCTGGGCTACAGAGATGAATGGGCCTCTACAGTTCCTAATATCCACTTAGATACTACTCATGAAAGATATGGATAAATCAATTAGCCATTATGATACAGTATAGTAAGGTCTATATTCTATATTTACAGTATGGTTCATGCTGCTTCCTCCACATTAGATGATATCCCTTCCCCGATCCCACCCCACCCCAGTCTACCTACAAAATTCCTACTTCAAAATATGGTTGAGTATGTCATCTGGTCACAATCAGGTGACCTTTCTGAGTAGATCGAACCAACACATCTTTTTACCATCTCATGAAATTTACCTATATTACTTCACTGAAGCTTGCAAACAGAAAATTTAAACTCCTCCACGAGATTATGAACCCCTTAAAAGGCAGATGTTTAATCTTAATGTTATAACACCGAATCTACCCAAGTGTTCTCCCAGAGTAACTTCTTAACAATATTTGTTAAATGACTGAATATTCCATTCCATTAAAAATTTATTGCGGGTTTACACTGTACCAGGCACTATGCCAGGCAAGGGCATGTATGTGTGTGCACACATGTATGCACACTCACACATATGCAGTGGTGAGAATAGGGCACTAGAGAATCCATGCAAAGGTGAACAAAAAACCGCTGACCCTGCAGCGCTTACAATCTAATAGCAATCTAATAATAAGTAGTAGATATTACTCAAATAGCTATTTTTTTCCCCTACAGGAAATCTTAAGAAATAACTTGAAATAGTTTATAAAAATAAATATTTGTGCCTCATTTCAAGATTCATTTTTAATATTCCATTCTCTGTGTTGGATTGTTAATTTTGCCTTTGCTATGAAAATAATATTTGACACATGTGGACACTCTTACATCTTTTAGCCAATCTTTGGCTCTTATGGGGGGGTTTGGGTTGCTTTTATTATTGTATTTAGGACTTTTTCTCTGATAAACTGCTCTTTGCATTTCAGTATTTCCTTATCATGAGATGTATTCCACACCCAGGCGGTGCCCTCATGACCTAGCTGTCCTCTGTCTAAAGATCACCATCTTTAAGTGGGAAAATTGAAACACAATATCTTCAAGAGCTCTAGCATCTGTAGCATTCAAGATATCTACATTAAAGTCAACTTGACAAACACTTTCTGAGCCCCTTCTTTGTGCCCACTCCTCATCCCATTCTAAAAGGGGTTCCAAGATAAACCAACGGGTGCGCAAAACCAGGTTTCAAAAAACAGAAAAACAAAGTTTTTCTAAGTGGCAGGCAGGACTGATCTCATATTGAAAATCACTGTAGGGCCAGCTCAGTGGCTCAGCCTGTAATCCCAGCACTTTAAGAGGCTGAGCTGAGTGGATTGACCGATCCCACGGGATCGAGACCCACCAGGGCAACCTGGCGAGACCTCGTCTCTACAATAAGTCAAAAATTAGCCGGACGTCGTAGCGTAGTAGCACACGCCTGTAGTTCCCGCTACTTGAAAGGCTGAGGTGTAAGGATCACCGGAGCCCAGCAGGTTGAGGCTGCAGTGGCTGGGATCGTGCCACTGCACTCCAGTCTGGGCGACAGAATGAGACTCCAACTCAAAAAAAAAAGAGAGAAAATCACTGTAGGTATGAATGTTAGTGTCCCTCCAAAATTTATAGGTTGAAATCCTAACACTCAAGGTGATAGTATTAGAAGGTGAGCTCTTTGGGAGATGATTAGATCATGGGTACAAAAACTTCATAGACAGGGTTGTGTGTTTAAGAAAGAGGCCCAAAAGAGCTTTCCCAGAAAAACAGACCTTGCTTTACGAATGAGTGGAAGAGAGTGATGATTATCTTTCTTGACCTGAGAGTCAGAGCAGGTATGTAATTAAGTTGGATTTTGAAGAATAAGCCAGGAAAGGCATAAGCAGAATCACTTGTAACTTAGTGCTTGTATTTATGAATGTGACTTTGAACCCCCATTTTAAAGAAGAAATTCCTACTCCTGAGGTTTTGGTAATTTCCAAGAAGACTGAATACCCATTTTTCCCCTTTCTTTGGGTCTTACATTCCACCCAAGCACCTCATCCTGTTCTTTTTGTTCTCAGTCCACTTACCCTCACCCAGTAGCTGTTTTTCTTCTGAAACACATAGGAGACAAAATGCCATTCTCTCCCCTTGCTGAGGACTCGCCAGGGTAACGCGCTTCCAGAAGCTAACATTATCAGGAGTCTCTGTGTTAACAATCCCAAATCCCAGGCTACAGCCAACTCCTTTGCTCCACTCCCTCCCAGAGTAGGATCATCTGCAAACCTTTGATAACATTGCTACTGGGCCAAGTCCTTTGTTTGCAGGAGAGGCTGAACGGCAGCCGAAGCTCTCCAAACAACCAGATTCTTGGCCATTCACAGCATATCAAAGCCAATTAAGTCTTAGCCATTGCAGACTTAGTGACACATGTGAAATTATAAAGCACTGAATCTCCAAGAGAATCTTCTGAGCAAATGGTGTTCTGAAACTCCTTCTCACATAACAATACCCACAATAAGTGGGCTACAAAAATATCAACAGAGTAAACAACAGGCAATAACAGTGCAAAAGAAAAATGCATTTTCAGAATGGGTTTCAAAAACACAAACTTCTTGGAAAACAGATATTTATTTATTTATTTATTTAGGTATTGTAAGAAATATTTTAGGAGTACAGTGGGCTGTGCTATAAAGAATAAGATATTCATGCTTGATTCTGGGTGAGAAAGGCCCAGCTGAAAGTAGCAATATTTGAAGACGTATGAGAAGAAGAGAGAGATGGCAGTGAATATATAAAGCTAGGGACTCTCAGAGTGAAAGAGACCCCAAAATGAGGCTCTTAGACATGGAGAACAGAAGACTAAAGGCTAGGCATTGAGCTTCCCATAACTCTGGATTGCACATGGCAGGTACACAGTGAAGGCATTCAAATATTTAGTTGGTTGGAGGATTTGAAATCCAGATGCTCTTTGTTTTTGGAGGAGGAGAGGAATAAGATAAAGGCATCTTGTCCAGTATCTTGTCTGGCCATCATTACTTTAACAGATTCAGAGATTTCTGTGGAATGGTACAGTGTGATAATGAGGTCTTCTTAGTGCCCCCAAAAAGAAATCCTATTGAAGAGAAGACCGAAAGTGACATTGTTTTCAGAAGTGACAGGATCAGACAGGCTTCTGAGGAATGGCAGGCAGAACTGATCTCATATTGAAAATCACTATAGGTATGAATGTTAGTGTCCTTCCAAAATTTGTAGGTTGAAATCCTGACGCTCAAGGTGATAGAATTAGAAGGTGAGCTCTTTGGGAGGTGATCAGATCATGGGTACAAAAACTCCATAGATAGGGTTGTGTGTTTATGAAAGAGGCCCAAGAGACTCCCTACACTTCCCTCATGTGAGAACACAGAAAGAGACATCTACAAACCAGGAAGTAGACCCTCACCAGATATTGAATCTGCTGGCCCCTTGATCATGGACTTCCAGCCTCCAGAACTTTGAGACATACATGTCTATAGTATATAAGCCACCCGGTTTTTGTATTTTGTCATGGCAGCCAGAACAGACTAAGACAGAATCTTTTTGTATATCCTTCACTGTCATTGATCAGGAGTTTTAAAATTTCTGATTCTTAGTTATCAGAGATAAATGTCCCATTCATTTTATGTTGACTTTATTGACAAAGTCAAGGATAAAATGAAAAACATTACATTTTAAATCCCAAGGCAAATTTCCTTTAGGACTCTCTTCTTAGATATTTAGAAATGGAACAAAGAAGAAAACTCCTAAAACAAAAATGTCAAATTTGAAGAAAAGACTAAATTTTTTTTTAAATCCCACGTGGAGATTTTAGGCATACCAGTTTCCTGTTATCTGTGTTTTCTATCACCATACCAATTCAAAATACTTTACCTGACTTAGTAGGGCTAAGATCAGGTAAAGAGAAGAATAAGTTTCCTGTCCTTTATCTGGATGTTGCCTCGCATTGACATTTGCAATTCAGTATGGCTTCTCAGTCCCCAACTGGTCCTGGAAGTTCAGATCATCCCGGAAGCCAAGAACACCTTCTGCCCTCTGATTTTGGCACAGCGGTGGCCACTTCACTCAGATGTGTGCCTCCCGGCAGTTATTCCTGCCTCAGGGCCTGCAAACTGGCATGCTGCAATATGCTCTACCTGGGGCTACACCTGAGACCATATGGACCTTCAGCTGCTGCACCATACAGGGGCCTGCCTGGAGAAAGCCGAGGACCAGATGGAGCAGACGATACCTGTGTGAGACCGTCTGACTCGACGCTGCTGGGGACTTGGTGTGCGGAAAATGGCAGACTATAAACATTTAAATAATAATACCACAACACATGCTGATTCTTTTCCACCAGGAAGGTAAAAAAAAAAAAAGAATCTTTCTGGGAAAGATAAACCTATTATGGAGTAGGAATGAACTTATTTTTATTTTTTTTAACAAAGCTGGAAGTTAAGGAATTAAAACCAAACATGGATCTAGTAAATAGACCTAAAGGCAAGCATAGAGTGGTATAAAGCATAGACAGATAGGAGCCAGGAGTGTCAGGTTTAAGTGTAGTAAGTTGCTATGTGACTTTATGCACGTCACTTTACTCTTGCTATGCCTCAGTCTCCCCATGTGTTATGTAAAAGAAGCGGCTGATGCTATTCAGGATGCCAAGATAAGGCATTTGTGCCAGGGTATGAATCAATACGTGGAGAATCATCAAGAAAGTCCAGTTACAAAAAAACACTTCTGCTGAACTTAGCAACGTACTTAGGAATGTGGCTGGTTTGCATTCTGGCACAAGTTCCTTTTATCATAGCAGAGAGAAAACAAATTGCTCAGAGCCTAGAAAGAATTTATGAACTGATATCAGTCAGTAGATATTTGAGTAGCACTGGACTAGGTGTCCTCTTTAATCTTTCAGGACTTGGCATTGTTGAACTGTTCAAGGCTAAGTGAAGTATTATAAAATACAATTTTATCTTATCTTACTTCTCACTTGTTTTCAAATATAAAACACCTATGCACAAAAAAGGTGAAAGGTGGTTTGTAGAGTCTTCATTTGCTGTAAGTTCTAAATTCCCCAAAAGTGTCACAAAAAAAAAAAGTATTCAGTTATTCCTTCATTCTACAAAGATTCATGAACTACTAGTAAATTCAACTGAAAAATTATGCCCATAGTTTAATGTGTCCAAGTATTCCAGCTTCAATGGTTTTCTGAAAATGTGATTCTTGAATGGGAACTTAAATGATGAATTGAATGTGGCCAGACAAAGAACTGGGCACAGTGATAAAGGAAAGGCAGTCCCAGCTGGGGAAAGTCACAATCATGTGAAAAGAACACAATGCAAACATAAATACCCAAGTAATTTACTAGTGCTGAAATTTAAAGTGCAGAAAGTCAGAAGTCTCTAGGTCATTAGAAGACGCTGAACTCCACATTAAGGATCTCTGACATCTCCTACAGGTGACAGGAAGCAGCTAAATGACTATCAGACAGTACGGTGATAAGATCAGATCTATATTTTAGATTATCTACTCTGAAGACTAAATGAAGCATGGATTTGGGAAGGAAAAGTTGGGATGCTCCAAGACCAAATCCAGTTAGGAGACAATTATATAGTATCATGGGAAGGAGAGATAACTAAGACTTGAAGTAAGACGACAACAAAGCAGATTTAAGAAATAGGTTTCTAGACCGGGCATGGTGGCTCACGCCTATAATCCCAGCATTTTGGGAGGCCAAGGTGAGAGGATTGACTAAGCCCAGGAGTTCGAGGCTAGCCTGGACAACTTGGCAAGATCTCATCTCTACAATAAATCAAAAATTTAGCCAGGTGTGGTGGCACGTGCCTGTAATTCTAGCTACTTGGAAGACTGAAGCGGAAGGATCACCTGAGCCCAGCAGGTCGAAGCTGAGGTGGCTGTGAGCATGCCACTACACTCCAGCCTGGGTGACAGAATGAGACTCCAACTCAAAAAAAAAAAAAAAAAAAAAGAAATAGGCTTTTTCTTCTTTTACTTCTGGATAGTTCTTATTCATTGATTCATTATATTATTCTTGCTTGACAAAACCACAACCCAAGTAAATCCAACTCTCTACCTACTCTCTGCCCTACCTACCTTGTTCACACATATAATCATCTCTGGAGTAAAGGATGTAGCCATGCTGACTGCTCTCATATTAAAATTTATGCAAAAAAATTTTAAGTGTGTCGTTATTGCTGTCTGGCATAATAATATGTTTTCCTGGTCTATTCACTATCACACTTCATTAGCTTACTATTTTTTTTCTTTTTTGTCACCCAGGATGAAGTACAGTGACATGATCACATCTCACTGCAGCCTCAACTTCGTGGGCTCAGGAGATCCTTCCACACCAGTCTTTTTCAAGTAGGTAGGACTATAGGCACACACCACCATGACAGGCTAATTTTAAAATTTTTTCAAGCCGGGCTCGGTGGCTCAGCCTGTAATCCCACGCCTTGGGAGACTGAGGTGAGTGGATTGCCTGAGCCCGTGGGTTCGAGACCCGCCTGGGCAAGCGAGACCTCATCTCTACAATAAATTACAAAATTAGCTGGGCGTGGTAGCGCGCGCCTGTAGTTCCAGCCACTTGGAAGGCTGAGGCGGAAGGATCGCCGGAGCCCAGCAGGTCGAGGCTGTGGTGGCCGGGAGCAGCCACTGCACTCCAGCCTGGGTGAAAGAGTGAGACTCCAACTCAAAAAAAAAATTTTTTTCATAGAGATGAAGTCTCGCTATGTTGCACAGGCTGGTCTTGAACTCCTGGGCTCAAGCAATCCTCCTGCCTTAGCCTCCCAAAGTGCTGGGATTACAGGTGTGAGCCACTGCACTCAGCTAGATTACTGTTTAATATACTCTGTTCTGCCTACAGTCGTCCCCCATCTTGGTTGCTGGCAACTCTATTACATCAGGTGCTCAGGTCAAAAACATAAAAGTTACCTTGACTCCTCTATTTCTTTCAGAATACACATTCAATCTGTCAGAAAATTCTGCCTTTCAAAACACCAACAAAATCCAACCATGCTAAGCCACTTCCACCACTAATGCTCTGGCCCAAGGCACCTTCATCTCTTGTTTGAGTTATTGCAGTGGCCTCATAACAGAACTCTTATACGGCCCTTGTCCCAATACTTACATTATTTCTTGTCACCATTCTGCTCAAAAATCACTCAATCACTTCATCTCACTCAGAATAAAGCCATAGTTAATGGGCTTGAAACATGCATTATAATGTAGACCTCAGATTTCTCTGGAATCTCATCTCCGACCACTCTCCCTTTTGCTTCCTTCCTTTCAGCTATCCTGAGTCCCTTGCTATTCCTCAAAAGAAGATATTTCAGTATTCCAGATGTGGTCTTTTGATAAACATGCACATTGCAAATATTCGCCCCCCCCCCGCCCCCAGTTATGGTTAACTTTTTCCTCTCTTAAACATGCCTTCAGTATATATCTTAGTGGATAGCAGAGATTGCAATGAAAATGAAAATCTCTCTTACCAGAAGTAAAAAAGTAGCTAGCTGAAGACCAGAGAGGGAGGCTCCAAGGCTGTGGCTGCTGTCACTTTGGGACATTTTCATCTCATTCACGATTTGGTCTTTGAGTTTTCACGACTACACACAAATGGGAGACAAGGCCTCGAGCCCGTAAGAGGTGAGGGTAGAAGTGATATGATACATAAAACCAGAACTCCTCAAGTGCTACTAATTCAGGGAAATGAAAACTAACACAATCTGTCCAACAGCCAGGGGAAAAAAAATGATCTTGCCTTGAGTGGAAAAGAATGTATTCTGTTAAAAAGAAAGAAAACCATGCACTTCACTAAATTTGGATTCAAAATTTACATTTACCTCATTATGAAGAACAACTTAAACTATGAATTAGTGTTTTAAAATAGAAAAATACAGTAGAAGATCTGGTAACACGTTTGAAAGAAACATTCGTCGATTTCCATCTCACAAGATTCTCAGGTGAGGCCGAAGGGAGGAACGAAGACTTACCAAAGAGGAGTTTATAAACAAAATTGCAAAAAACAAAAAATCCCATCATGAGTACAAGGCATCAAACACACAAAAATATGGCATGAGTGTCTCATGTACTAGAAATATTGGAATAAGGATCTAAAGAAGATTATTAAGTATATTTAAAAAGATAAAAGATGTTTTAAAAAATGTCTGGAAGGAATAAGACAATATACAAAACTGTTAAGTAAACTGGAAAAAAGAACCAAATAGAAAATTTATTAATCAAAAATATAGTAAATAAAAATAAAATAAACTGAATGGCTGACCTAAATAGCAATCTAAACACAAATTTTAAAAGTATTAGTAAATTCAAAGGTAGATGTGAAAAAAAAAATTCAGAAAGCAGCAAAATGCAATAGATGATACAATCAATTACAAAAGATATACTGAGAGACCTCAATATTTGGCTAAAGGTAATTCAGAAACGAGACTAGAGAGATGGGGTAGGAGGTATATTAACAGCCAATACTAAGAATTTCTTAAAATTCATGAAATACAGAATTTCTCAGTTTCAGGGAAAAAAATGAGTTCTAAAGCAAAATAAATAAAAGGGTGTTTTTCTTCAGTTGATATAATACCGCCCATTTTTGTAGTACTTCTATTTGAAAGATAATTATTTCATGAGTATAAAAATGTATGGGACTGGGTGAGGTGGCTTCAGCCTATAATCCCAGCACTTTGGGAGGCTGAGGTGAGAGAATTACCTGAGCCCACGGGTTTGAGACCAGCCTGGGCAACTTGACAAGACCCCATTTCTACAATAAATCAAAAAATTAGCTGGGCATGGTGGCACATGCCTTTAGTTCCAGCCACTTGGAGGGCCGAGGTAGAAGGATTGCCTGAGCACAATAGGTCTAGGCTGTGGTGGCTATGAATATGCCACTACACTCCAGCCTGGGCAACAAGATGAGACTCCAACCCAAAAAAAAAAAAAAAAAAAAAAAAAGTATGGTACAATATTTTAAATGTGTAAATGAGTAATATGGAAAAATTAAGTTTCTTCCAGTCTGTTCTTACAAGAAAAAACAATTTTTACCTATTTCTTGTGTATTCTTTCAGAAATGTATCCTTTCTTGTGTCTCCTTTCTACACATCACAAGTGTGTACATACACTAATCCAAGGATATATGCACTTTTTTTACCCAAGTGATAGAATATCATATAAATTTCACTTTGTTTATGTTTTTTATAAAACTAAAATTGTTCCAAATGAGGACATATAAAATTGACTCATTATTTCTAATAGCTGCATGGCTTTCTATTGGATACATGGGTAATAATATATTTTTAATTCATTATTTTCATCCTTTATTGGAAATATAAATTATTTCCAATCACTTTATAAATAATTCTACAATAAATATTCTTGTGCAGATATCTTTTCACATAATTTTGTCAGCAGATAAATGTGTAAAGATGGAATTGGTGGGTGAAAACATACTTCAAAAATATGGATAGATAATAAGTGCTTGTCTATTTATTACATGAAAGGGCTACATGCTGAACCTTCAGACATGTTTTCCTAAATTTACTAATTGAAAATAGTCAAGAAATGAACATAGTATGACTTTTCTTTTTCTACAAAGTATGCAACAAAAATATCCAGCTCCACATGTATGATTTATCTGTCATGTATTTTAATTATGATAGTGACAACATCGAATGCTACAAGTATTTTACTTCCTTTCCTCAAAGCCTGTTATGTGACCTCCAGAACAAAAACCAAGTGCAATATTATATCCAGATACATCCCTACTCCTTAAAAAAAAATATCTAGATCAAAAGCTTTGCTTGCAGCTTTGGTTGCTCTGACCGTCATTTCCCAAATCAAAATTTGTCAACTCTTCTCTCTACTTTTTCGGTCCTTTAGCCTTATCTGAGTTAAGTGCTGGCTTTGTTCATGTACTATAGTCTGCCTCACCCCTTAGATCATAAGCTTCCTCCAGGCTGGGACTGAACTTCTGCCTTACCTTGGTGTCTGCCTCAGCATCTGAAGGCTTTTATTATATTAAATTGAAAACAGAACATAGGTACACTGAAGTTCTAAGCTTAAACCTTGAAATACTTCAAAATTGGTATAAAACATAAAAGTAATAAGCCAAAGTAAACTTAAGGTAATAGACAAAATATATTTGTTTAAATTTTTGAAGCTTCTAGTGTTCAAGATGAACACTCAAAGACATGCTTAGGTGAGAGAGTAATGTTTTTTAAAAATCACCATCAAATTATCCCCTCAGAAACTTCTTGCATGAAAAAAAATAAAAATAATTTATTTTTAAAGCTTCTCTAACTTTTCATCAGAAAACAAACAAATAAGACCTTAGACAAATTTAATTTAACTGAGTTTAATTGAACAAATAATGACTGGTGAACTGGGTAGCCTGGAACCAGAAAAGGTTCAGAGTGAGTCCAGGGTTGCCACAGGGTTTAATAACATTTATGGACAGAAAAAGGAGAGTGATGGACAGCAAATGTAAGTGAGGAATAGAAACAACTGAATTGCTTACAGCTGGGCATTTGCTTTATTTGAACTTAGCATGTATAATTGGTTGTCTGTCTGTGGTTGAATGAAGTTCAACTGCTGTGACTGGCTGAGATCCTACTTGTTACAAGAGTAGGTTACGGCCTCTTTACACATCAAGTTGGGTTACAGTTCATTGTGCATGAAGACATCTTCAGGTTGAACTGAAAATACGTAAGAAGGCAGTTTTAAGCTAAACTTAATTTAACACTGAAATTGCAAGCAAGTAAAAGTCTCTAGACTCAAGAGATACCACTTTGTTTGTCATAATAAAAGTGGGTGTACTCTAAAACAACCTACCCTGCAGACATTTTGTGATAGGAACATAAAGACCCACCATGATCGATTGTTTATTTGAGGCAACACTGAATTTTCCAGAACTGCTGGAGAATTTGCTTGTAGTAGCAACAAGGATGAAACAAAAGATAAAAAATTAAAATATGTTAAGAATTTTGCTTAAAATATTTTGCCAACCTAAAATAATGGAAAGGATCAAAATCCAGTTTAAAAGAGTTTATTCAAGCATGAAATTTAAGGATAGCCATCTGGAAAACACAGACTCCAAAGCAATGGGGTCAGTGCTCCAAGGTAGAGATGTTAAGGTTTTACTTACATAGGCAGAAGCAAAAAAGTTAAGCGGGATCACAACATTTTCCATACAAGGCTGGTATATGATTCACAGCAATTTGATTGGTTACCAATTGTTCCTTTTCAGGAAAGGTATATTTAACATTCCATCTTGAGCTATTTGTAGTCATAGAATGTTTTGTGCTATCTGGTCTGAATTGGGTGCAAGAAAAGTTAATTTATAAGGAGGGTCAACAGTGAAGAAGGAAGGGATCTTCTCTCTGGTATCACTTAGTCTTTTACAGCATTTTACAAAACAATGTAGTTAAGGAAAAAGTTAATCCATAATCAGTGAAACAAAAGTTGCAGCTGCCTCTTATGTAAGTTAGGTCTTCACATTTCTTTTAAGGCCCAGAATACTTTAAAGTTTCAACAGCTTTAATTTAGACTACTTATTTTCACATTTCCCCATTTTCCTCAAGATCTTTTGAAGAAAGCATTGTAGAGGAACTTAACAGTTTTGACTCCTTTTATGTTCAGACATTTTGATTCCCTGTGATTAGGAAAAACTCACACTTAACATGTCCTGTGCCATGGCGAGGGGGTTTTAGGCAAATTAACCCTGATGGAACACAGGCTGAATTTACAGCAACATGAAGGAGTGATTTTATGACTTGAGTCAGGTAGCATGGCTGCACCTTCATTTAATGCAATTCTTTAAACAATCGTTATTTTAGTTTTTGCTGTGGATCTCAAAGTGGCAAGACAAATCATGAATACCTCAATAGCCAGAGAGAAGACAACTATGTTAATAACAATCACACCTTGCAGACCAGAACGAAATAGAGAACTTAGTCCTGAGGGTAACCAGCAAAACAAATCATTTAACGGATCAGTTTTTCTTACATGTTGTAACCATCTAGGCTTTTGAGCTAGTCTTTCTAATCTAATTTCCACTTCTCTAGAGGTGTTAATATGAGTCCAACAGGTGGTATGCGTTATTATGTGGCATTTCCTTTTTCAGTCAATAAGCAATCAAATGCAATTCTGTTATCTGCATTTGATAACAGAGTTTAACCTGGGTTACAGAGTTTAAGAAATTTTGTTGAGCTGCAATGCTTTTTGCTGTGTTTGAACTATCTACCATTAGTGGTAGATAAGTTTTGAATCATATTTCTATGATATAAACTCCAGCACTTGGAAGTATTTGCAGGCTATTTTTTACATATTTTCTTTGTATCCTGCTAACATAGATCTTTGTGTTCTGTAAAGAAGAGAAAAGGGGGATTCTTCTATATTTTTGTGTAAAGATGAGGGGCTTACAAAAGGTTTATGTCACAAAAAGCATAAACCTTCTATTAGCTGTTAAGGCAAAGGTCTACCCATCATACTCAGTGACATATACAAATACATAGATTGGGGGAGCACAGGTAATTTCCTGGAGGGTATGCTTATTAATAGATTCTTTCATGAAGAGTACTGATAATACCAAATTGAACCTTAAGTTTCCTACTTTGCAGATTTTCCAGAATGTTTGACATGGCTACACACACACACACACGCGCGCGTACACACACACACACACACACACACACATATACACACACATACACACACACGCACGCACACCACATATATGTTTTTCATGATAGCACATACTTTTTATTGGCATAAGAGATAAGTAAGGACTTATTTCTAACTTTGTCTCTAATGCCTTATTCCGTTTGTTTATAAAGTATGAGTCAAGGAGGCCTCATGGTATTGAATGAGTTTTCAACATTAATAACAAGAAAAAAATTAGAACAAGAGGTAGTAGTATTCATGAAGAATTCAGATCTGGAAAGTCAATTCAGAAAGAAGTTGCTTAAATAAATGGTAACATTAAAGACCTTTGAGAAGTCAGCGACAGGTATTACTAATGAGATATCTTGGTCATGGGAAGATCTAGGAATCATGTGGCAAGTGCAACAACTGATAGGTTTCCTCCATTTACAACACTTTGGGATAAATTAACCAAAGTGTTATCATGCCATTCTATGCATTGGGACAGAGAAACAACTACAAAAGAACATAAAATTTATTTTAATTTATTTTAAGGAATTCAGCTAAAATACGCAAGGAAAACGTTCTATTTTACATAGAATAATAACAATAATCAATATATTCCTAAAACAACAATAATAATAGCTATTATAAAGTAAGTATAAGCATCCATTTAGAACAGGCCTGGTCTTGTATCTTAGGAAAGCTGTCCACCTCTGAGGTTGTCTTTTTAGTCTGGCATCAGCTTATCTTAAGTCAAACATCACCTTCTGGTGAAACAGTCCATTCAGGAGGTTCAGTTTGTTTTAACTGAGAAATGTGAATCCAATAGTCTCTATCTTCTAATCCATCTTGATTAGAGAAAGGCCTTAAAAAGATATCATTTCCAATAAACAAAATCTCCTGATTGAAGTCTATGGTCCTTGAAGTTTTCATCCTCCAGCTCACCATGAGAATATTATTTTATCAATTTATAATTTTTAGTTAACTGTCTCATAAGACCATTGCAGCAGGGAAATATGTTTCCTTTTACTAATTTTTTTTTTTAGTTGGATTCTCACTCTTGTCACCCAGGCTGGAGTGCAATGGCACACTCACGGCCACTGCAGCCCCAATCTGCTGGACTTGGGTGATCCTTCCACTTCAGCCTTCCAAGTAGCTGGAACTATAGACGCACATCACCATGCCCAGCTAGTTTTTGTGATTTATTGTAGAGACGAGGTCTCACCAAGTTGCCCAGGCTGGTCTCAAACCCTTTTACTATTAAAGAGGTCCAATTTCCAGGAGATACTTTCATAGATCTACCTATGAAATAGGTAATATAATATCAAATAGAGATAACTGGTATTTACCAAAAGAAGTCAGTCTTAGGTTAAGCAAAACCCATAGAAGAACTTTTGGTCAAGCCTCAGTTAATTTTGCCAGTAGAGCTTTGATTATTTTGTTTGTGTGTTCCACTAATCCCAATAACTCAGGGTGATAGACACAAAGGAAATATTGAAAAATAGACCAGATTTTACATACTGACTGAATTACTTGTCTGGTGAAGTGAGTGCCTCTGTTGCTAGATCCAGAGCAACTCTCTGAATTGGGATAATTTTTTCTGAGATAATTTTATTTATTGCTAAGGCATCACTCTTCTGTGTGGAAATGCTTCTACCCGATGAGGAAACATACAAACCATTACCAGAACACATATGTATCCTTGTGAGGGTGGCAACTGGATAAAACCCAGTTACCATATTTCAAAGGCAGCTTCAGGTAAAGGAAAGTGTCCTTGGGAACCATGTAATAGTTTTCCTGGATTATATCTGGGGAAGATATGATAACATTTATATACCTTGTGAGCTATAGTTGTAGGTTTCTAATAATATTGTTTTCCCCAAGCAACCATCTAGTCAAGACTCCATTGAGTTGGATCATGTATACAAGATAAAAATGATAACTGCAATTCATCAGGAAGCATGAGCCAATTGTATGGCTCATACCAAATCTCATCTTTTGGGGAAATGTTCTACCTTTTGTTTTAGTTTTGTCATGATTTGGGGTCTCTTGATTGAACAACTTTATGCCAAATTTGGATACTTCCTCAACAGTTAATATCCATTATTTTTGTTTGTTTGTTTGAATATATTTAAAGCAGTTCTTTTTGTTGCCTTATCAGCTAGCTGATTTCCTTTGCCCTCTGGAATACCTGATTTGAATCTGAAAAGGGAAAGATGTGTTGTGGAAATAGCTCCCCAAGAAGTCATCCTTGAGATGGTTCTTCCCTTTTACATGCATCAGTAAAACCCAGAAATTCTGTATTCTTATGGCACTGGGAGATTAGCCCCGTATGTATGTGCCCACTGGATTAAGCACATTTCCCTGTATGTTCTCCTTCAGTGGTTCCCTACGGGACCATTTTACTTCATGAGTTGTAAGTATTGGGTTGATGTATAAGTTTGTAGCTATTAAGTCACACTCCCGGCGAGAGCCTCCAGAATGTTAGGTTAGGCTCGCTGGGGGATGTAGGTGTCTGATGTGACCTGGTGCTGTGTGAAAGATTCAAAGAATTGTACGTAAGTTAGATTGAAAAGTATAGTTTATTTAGAAAGAAAATTAGAGAGTGGAGAGAGAGAGAGAAAGGAGATTCACCTCACCAGGGTAGGGAAGGGGGCCAAAGTCAGGAAACATGGCGATGACCATAGCTCAAAGAGCACATGACATCAGAGTCTAGTAAAGCAATGGTGAATGGGTGCTCATGATTGAATCCTTTTAATCCTTCTCTTTGATGGGGGAAGGTCGTTAAGGTGGTTGAGTGGTGGTCTGCTCCACATCATCACAAAGGGGCAGATAAGCACAGGTACTGACTTCAGGTGATGGACAACAGGCAGATGGGTGGATTAGTCACATGATTGCTGCCATGGTGGTGGGGTCTGTCTGTCATGAAGGTCACAAAGTGCTGATTAGGTTATCTTAGGTTTTATGGGCAGAGGCAAATACTTGAAATAGCAAAGATAAATTAGTACAAAACAAACTGGGGAGGGTGATTTTAGAACAATTATCATTAGCTACCTCTGAGAAACCAGTTCTGTCCTTGGCTAGTGATTAGAGGATAAGTTAAGTGAACTGCTAGAAAAACATGAGATTTAGGAAATATTAAAATGGCTGTTCTTTGGGTATATTAAATCCATGTTATGTCCCTTCAGAAGCATTTTGCCTTGCCCCATGAAATGTAAATGTCACATGATGGTTGACTGGTCATAGTTCATCACATTTGCCATTTGCCAATTTGCCAAATCATCACATTTGATTGATGTGGATCATCATGGATTAAAGCATTTTAACGGTCTTCATCAAAGCCTGATGGTCTTCTGAACATAGTCACCATTTTCTTGTTTTGCTTTCCCCAGTGGCATTCTTCCCAAATGTGGCACAAATGTTTCAAGCCTCCTTTGCTGCCTTTACTCTCTGTTAAACTCAAACACAAGAATATGTAAAAAGTGTTCGTTCATTTTCCACTTGACAATCTATCTTCTGTATCCCACAAATAGCTGTCTTCAAATCTGCAAAATACAATGTGTATTCACAAGCACAATACTGTCACTCCAAATGACAAATTATACCGGAACTCCCAACACCATAGTGTTGCCATGCCAAAAACAAACACTATGAACTTATGCATCAACCCAATAAAATTTGATATTCCAGGAAGATCTTGGTCACTTCAGTTATCTTTTTGGCCAGGAAAACCAGCATCTTTTGTCTTCAGGACTTACCATATCCTCATAAAAGCCGTTTAAAAATTTTTGGTCACATCGAAAAAGAACTTAAATGTGCCACAATGAACATAGCTTCAAAACCCAGCCAGTTCAAAATTACAAATTTATCTTAAGCCAAAGACATTTTAACTTCCTTCTTTTAAAGAAAAACTGCTTTCTCTTCAACTAAATTTTACTTGGTTTTTTTTTTTTTGAGTCGAGTCTCATTCTGTCACCCAGGCTGGAGTGCATTGGCATGCTCATGGCCACCGCAGCCTCGACCTACTGGACTCAGGTGGTCCTTCCACCTCAGCCTTCCAAGTAGGTGTAACTACAGGTGCGCGCTACCATGCCCAGCTAAATTTTTGATATATTGTGGAAACGAGGTCTCATCAAGTTGCCCAGGCTGGTCACGAACCCTGAGCTCAGGCAATCCTCTCACTTCCACCTCCCAAAGTGCTTGGGTTACAGGCTTGAGCCACCATGCCTGGCCCAAATTTTGAATGAGAGCAAAGGTCGTAAACTTTAGCAAGTAAGACAGACAAAATCTTAATTTCAGAAAAAAAGTGAAATCACAAACCCACAAAAGGCAGAATTTCTAGAGAATAATAAAAAAATCCTACCTTACAGCCTTAAAGTAGAGCCTCCATTTCAGCCCTGTTGAGCATGGAATGAGGTTACTTGAATAAAGTCTGACTCTCACCCAAGCAAGGGTGGTTTCAACCCAAGAGGGATCTTACCAAGAACTCCCACAACCTCTGTCCATGTTGGTTAGATGAAAACAGCCATGCTGATTCCAGGACACCAGCTGTTGGCAAAGCAGCAGGATTCCATTGAGGCCCACTTCACGTCCCAACCGAGTCACCAAAATGTCGACCTGAAGTAATCAAATGTATCAGAATCCAGTTTAAAAGACTTTATTCAAGCATGAAATTTAAGGATAGCTATCTGGAAAACACAGACTCCAAAGCAATGGGGTCAGTGCTCCAAAGTGGACAAATTAAGATTGTTATTTATATAGGTAGAAACAAAAAAGTTAAGCAGGATTACAGCATTTTCCATCGAAGGCTGGTTTATGAGGGTCAACATGAAGAGGGAAGGGATCTTACCTCCCACACCATTTAGTCTTTTATAAAACAATGTGGGTAAGGAAAAAGTTAATCTATAATCAGTGAAACAAAAATTGAACTGCCTGTTACCTTGACTTAGGTCCTACAATCAATTTTTTAAGGCTAAGAATACTTTAATTTGAATTAAAGTATTCAAATTAAAATTAAAGTTTTAGTTTGAATTACTTATTTTTACAACTTTATGCACTAATACAGTATGTTTGACCTCTGTCCCCAGCTTCACCCCACATATGTTCCCTGAGCCATTCTTCCCGGTAAGTAAGCTATTCTCAGTTAAGGACTTCATCTCCTCTGGGTCTGTGGTCTCTCCACTCTAAGCTCTGTATAATGCACTGAGCCTAATGTGCTCTTGTTGAATAAACACCAAGAATAAAAAGTAGTGTGACATCACAAGAACACTTGTGGCTCTACAATAGCAAATTTCCAGATTCACAAATTGATGCAAATTCGCTCAGACTCACATAATTCTTGCAGACATTCAAAATGTTTCATGTTTAATCTTTTTACTAACATACATAGTAACATATTTTTCTATTTAGGAGGCAAATCTCTTTGATAAGTCCCTTGTAGGGGCCAAGAGAAAACTTCCTCTTTGCCTTCTGAAAGTTCTCTGAAAATCAGCTGACAAAAGGCAGATTAATAGAAGAAAAGCAATACAAAATTTATTTTATCATGCACAGCACAGAACAATCCTAGGGGAATGATTACCCAATAACCCAACAGGGTTCAGGTGCTTATATAATTTTCTTTGTAGGAAAGGGGGAAGAGGAGTTAATTCTTTTGAGGGCAATGAACAATTATTTGGGAGAATGAAGGGGTCTAGAAGACAGAAATGAACCCTTATTGTCCTTGGGATTTGAATGCACCTGAGAGACAGAATTGATCTTGTGACAAGGTCATATAGGTGTGATTACATTCCTCAGTTTTCTTTTCTAAATTAGTTGATGAGATTTCAGGGAGGGGATGGAAAGCAATTGTCCTCCTTTGTGGGTTCGATTTTATGCAGAGAAGGGAAAACCCTCTTCCAGCACCTGCTTGTCTCCAAAGGCCGTTTTTCTATTTAGGAAGTAGATCTCTTTGCTGTCTTGTAGGATTCATGACCAGGGTGCCATATTTTGGGATGACCCCTTGGGATCCTTTATTCTCAAACCATTAATGTTTTCTATACCTGGTTTCAAAAGAGGATGACTTCAGTAGGCTTTATTTGATTCAGCTCAAATCAATGATTGACCAGGAACATAATTTAGATTCATAAAATTGTTGTGTTTAAGCTCCAATAAAACACAACTTTCAAATAAATCTATTCAATTAGCAAGAGTGAGATAATTTTTGCTAGCATCATCATTAAACTGCATTTAAAGTTACATGATATGCACTTTCTCTTTAATAACATCTCAAATAACATTTAAACTTCAAATAGTTCATTTCAAGAATAGAGCTTCAGAGCATACATTTTATTTTATTTATCTACAAACACTTTAATTTCTTATAAAGCAAATTAATTTCTCCCCAAACCCTAATTTTTTGTATGAAATACAAATATGTAGCTACTTGAAGCAGTTACCCCCCAAGTGGGTGATTTACATAGCCTCACAAATCATAAATTTCCAGGCAAATAAATCACTTTACATTTGGTTTCAACAAAGATAAAAGATTTTTTTAAAGGTGCTGACTAAGAACTTTGTGGAATTTGCTTAAATACTCCATACTTTAATTAAAATATATATTGATGTATTTCATTTCCCTGAGAGCAGCAATATGGTAATAAGTTCTTAACAATTCAGATCTGTGCCTTTTTGTGGAGCGTTTTGCAATTCTATCTTACTTTTTTTTTCTTTCTCTAATCAGTAATCAGTACTTTTTGAAGTTTATGTGTACAATATGTAATTTGATTTTCTTCCCTGGCAGACTACTACATAGACTGAATACAGAGATTAAAAGTACATATATTTAGAATCAAGAAAAGTATAATATATGTTTGCGCTGCTCTTCAACGATGAGCCTTATACATTAATCAAGGTAGCAAGCTTCAAGTAAAGCACTGCAGCTTTTCCTGCTCAAAGGAAATAACAGCAATTCTTTAATTAGCATTTCAATGTCAGGTATGGAACTGGAGAGAGAATCAGGAGCACATGGTCTCTTACCTAAATGGCTTTAATCTTACTATAAAAGTGCTCCTCCTTGGTTCCCAACCCTAAAGCCTCAGATAAACTTGTGATACCATACATATTATTCCATTATGAGAATGACATTTTATTCTTGCATTCTTAGTTAATTCATTCTCCGGAGAGGTTGCCTTTTAATTTTTGTTTGTTTTGTTTTAATGTCACTGTAGCTTTAAATGTGAAAATGCAGAAACTCTCTTATTAAAAACCACCTGTTGGGTTGATAGCCAGCTCTGTTGACTGGGCATTGTATGTGCTCTCTCTGATTAAATTATGGTGAATGCACCTGGGTTACTATGGCATTAGACTACATTGTGATTTGATTGGAGGTTAGAGACTGTAAACAGGTTTCACAGAATTATGGAATTTTATAATGGAACTCTCTGAAACCCTATAGTTATTTATCTCCAATTCCCTTGATTTACAGATGAGGAAACTGAAGCCCAGGAGGTAAAGAGAATAGGCCAAACTTATCCAACTGATTAACAAAGCAAAATCGAAAGCAAAATTATCTTGATCACTAGAATTGGGTTAGTTCTAATATGGCACAAATTCAAGTGATATATGTCTTTGGACACATTATGAAAATTTTTTCGGCAGAGTAACACTTGATTTTGAATTCACAGGGGGAAACAAATTGGTGACTTTCTAATAGAGATAGATTTTTAAAGTAAAATTTTTGTTTTTTCAAACAATGATAAGAAAGATGTTGTTTATGTGTTCTAGTGGTTTCTTTGGTTCAGGTTACTTACTCTAAACCAGATTATAATGTGATATGAGCAGTTTCCACAGTCCAGTAGGATGAATTTCAGTGGTCTGATCTGGAAAGAGAAATGGTGCCATTCAATGTCTGAGAAAGATATCACATGTGACTGAATTAGTTTGCACCAGTCCTATTAGTGTGGAATTTTCTGATCTACAAAGTGGATTTGCAATCAACATGCCTTTTCATCCTTACTTTGATGATGGTGATTGAAAGGACATAACATGGAGCTAATATAGCCCAAGAGCAGCCATTTTAGCAATGTCTAGTTGTCATGTTTTTCTTTTCTTTTCTTTTTGAGTTGGAGTCTCACTCTGCCGCCCAGACTGGAGTGCAGTGGCCGCTCCCAGCCACGGCAGCCTCAACCTGCTGGGCTCCGGCGATCCTTCCGCCTTAGCCTTCCAAGTAGCTGGAACTACAGGCACGCGCTACCACGCCCAGCTAATTTGTCATGTTTTTCTAGCAGTTCACTTAACTTACCCTCTAATCCACTAGCTAAGGACAGAACTGGTTTCTCAGAGGTCGTTATTGATAATAGTTTCACAACCCCCTCGCCAGCTTGTTTTATACTATTTAGCTTTTCTACTTCAAGTATTCACTTCCACCCATAAGACCCAAGTTAACTCAATTAGCCCTTCATGACCTTCATGACACAGAACCCATCACCATGGCAGCAACCCACCCATCTGCCTGCTGTCCATCACCTGACCTCAGTACCTGCACTTACCTGCCCCTTCATGATGATGTGCAACAGACCATCACCCAACCACCTTAACGACCTGCCCTCATCAAAGGTGAATATTTAAAAGCATTCGACCTTAAGTAATCAGTGGCCATTGCTTTACTAAACTCTGGTGTGGCCATGTGTTCTTTGAGCTATGGCCAAGTCATGTTTTCTTAAGCTTTGGTCTCCTCCCCTACCTTGGGAAGGTGAATCTCCCCTCCACCCTTTCTCTTTCTTTTCCCCCCACCCTTCACCATTGCTTTGCTAAGCCATGATCTGACCATGTGGCTCCTTGAGCTACGGTCACCATGTTTCCTAACCTTGGCCACCTCCCCTACCTTGAGGAGGTGAATCTCCTCTCTCTCTCTCTCTCTAATTTACTTTCTAAGTAAACTATATTTTTGAATCTAATTTCTATGTAATTCTTTGCATCTTTCACACAGCACTGGACTGCACCCCACCACAGCAGGTCTGACCTGACATTTGGAAGCCCTAGCAGGATACATATTTTAACCTCACAGTAATGATGGTGACAATAAATGTGTTGGGTGTCATACATTGTTTTAAGTTGTTTTTACCAGAATCTTATCCAAATGGTACTATTATCCTTCCTATTTTATAGGTAAACTATATCTCAAATTTCTATGACCTTTCTACTACCTCTTACAGAAAAAAAAATTACAAAGCAGTAAATTCTTTTTTTGTCATGTGTGAAGATACTAAAAAATTGGAAGATTTGTGGTAAGGGATACCTTCTACTCTCACCCTCATATTTCTATGAAGAAAGACAACTCATCTTCTTGAGGAATTACCTGAATGACAACTTATATCTCTCTTCATTCCTTATCAGCCTCTTTCATAAGAAAATCAAGGGTCTTTGATGTCTATTGACAATAATTGGTCTGACTTTTGCTGGGCCCATTTCTCCATTACATTCTATTAAATAAGATGATGGTGTCTAGAATCTTATCTGGTCCAGCTGCTTTTCTCTTGCTTCTTCAGGGAATCATCTGTGTTCAAATGCAGCCATCCTCCACTTCTAGTCTTGGAAGATAGAATAGTGCAGTGATTGAATATCAAGGATCTGTCTTCAAACAATTATTGCTTATCTGGATGACTTTGAACAGTTTACATAATCTCTCAGTGATTCAATATCTCAAGCTATAAAAGAAAACAATAATGACAACTACTACATAGAATTGTTTGGAGGTTTATGTAAGATGATACTTCAAAAATGCTTAGAAAAAGTTAATTGCATCAACAAACATCTTATTATTCATTATTATTATTATTATTCATGGCAGGGATGCACTGATCAGGCCTCCCTATGGGTACACAAACATTCAATGACCTGCTTCTCTTCCAAAAACAGAAAGAAACAAGAAAAATGACAAGCTTCAATGACCCACCTGTGTAAGGAGCTAAGAAGGCCTTACAATCTCTGATCTGTCTATTACTTGAGAGCTTGGAATACAGCTGAACTGTTGGTCTCCATTTGACCCTACATGAATATTTAAAAAGTTGAGGACTTAACTGTTAACCTACAAATCCTTACAATTAAGATAAAAAGCAATTTCTCACGGTTTCCTGAGCCGTAATGGACGTTGCTTCAAGTCTTTCTTCAGTCCACCTATTGGGAAGTAGAATAGATTACAACTCCTTTTCTGAAATCTAAGTAACCTCTTACAATGTTAAATCTAGGGGTAATCTACATTTTATTGTGAAATGAGTTTGTGTTGTCGCATTAACTCTTCTAATGCCTTCTTGCTATTTGGTGGAAAGAGGGTTAATTTGGGAATTGGAACAATCTGGGGGAACAGGCATGAAATTCCAGCAGCCTTCTCAATTATTAGTGCACATATGACTCACCAGTAATCTCCATAAAATGCACATTCTGATTCAGTAGTGCTGAAGCAGGAGTCAGAGAGGTGTTTCTAACAAGCTCACTTAGTAGTGCCCATGCTGCTGAGAAGGAAGGCCCTAGAAAACAGTTAATACTGGGCAATGTCATGGAATGAAGATAAGATTCCCTATGTTGCCTGAGCTCTGTGAAGCCTGGGTGTTATAAAATTAGTACCTACTACCACCTAGCTATAGTTCTAGACATATGAGCTACACTCTTAAACAATGACAACAAAAAGTCTCCTAAAAGTCCTCATTTCTTTGATGTGTATGTCACTGATTCAAAGAATTTCAGGTGATGTAATTTAGGAAGTGGTAGTTATTATCATTTCTAATCAAATTCCGTTTGTTCCTAAGGGAGGGAATGTTTCTAATTTATCATCTTGGAAATTCTACTCAGAAAACTCTCTCCACCCAGCTATGCCTGTTCTGGGCAAAAGAACACCAAAACACATAATGACCTTGGTGTTTAAAACTTAGCCATTACCTGACCATCATCAAAAGTACCATCTTTTGAGAAAAATTTTACCATAAATATGAGGGAACTTCAAAATGTTCATGGAAAATGCATATTATTAATAAGCTATGCATGTATTTCAATATTTTTTGCACCAAAGTCAACTTGTACCAATTTCTTACAACACGCTTGAACAGTATCTAGTCTGAGGTACTCAAAGGGATAAGACATCAGTTTGAAAAAAGTCCCTATCAGAGCAATATGAATTCTGCTAAAATTAAAGCAAGAAAAAAATATCACATTTATGGTGAAGCTTGGGTGGAAAAATGGTAGTCTGTCTATGCTGCGTCTTTTATTTATTTATTTATTTTTAACTGGAGTCTTACTCTGTTGCCCAGACTAGATGCAGTGGCATGCTCTTGGCCACTGCAACCTTGACCTGCTGGAATCAGGCGATCCTTCCACCTCAGTCTTCCAGGTAGCTGGAACTACAGGTGTGCACCACCATGCCTGGCTAATTTTTTGATTTATTGTAGAGACGAGGTCTCTCCAAGTTATCCAAGCTGGTCTCGAACCCCTGGGCTCAGCAATCATCTTGCCTCGGCCTCCCAAACTTTTTTAATTTTTTATTTGAAGATGGAGGGTACAATTCAGGGTTAGGAATACAAGTGTTTATTATGCAGGTACCCTTATTGATGAGGTATGCCCCCTGTCCCCTGGTAGTTACCCACTACTGCCAATCCTGTCCCTTCCCTCCCCTGGCAGTTTCCAACTACTGTCAATTCCTTTCTTATAGTATTATGATAATTCTCCAAGGTCTGCTTATGAATGAGAACATGTGGTACTCAATTCTTTGTTTCTGTGGTAGATCACTCAGTATATGCTGCTTTACTTTTTTTTTTTTTTTTTTGAGTCAGAGTCTCACTCTGTCGCCCAGACTGGAGTGCAGTGGCACCCTCAAGGCCACCACAGCCTCAACCTGCTGTACTCAGGTGATCCTTCTGCCTCAGTCTTCCAAGTAGTTGGAACTACAGGCACGCGCCACCACACCCAGCTAATTTTTTGATTTATTGTAGAGATGAGGTCTTGCCAAGTTAACCAGGCTGGTCTTGAACCCATGGGCTCAGGCAATCCTCTCACCTCAGCCTCCCAAAGTACTAGGATAACAGGTGTGAGCCACCGTGCCTGGTCGGTTATGCTGCTTTAAAATGTAATTTTTAAGTAAAGTCAACTCTCATGATTTATGAATTTGTACTTGTGAATTCTCCTATTCCTAAAAAGGTATTTGTAACTCCTAAATCTATACTCATAGCACTTTCGTAGTTGGTCATAACATGGGCAGAGCAGCAACATATTTGAGTCATTTAAAACTCAACTTTTCAGCTGAGGTTGAACAAGGCGATCCTCTGCCTTCTTGTTTCATCTCTCAAACTTTAAACACCGTTTCCCTTTTGAGGTCTGTAGAATGTTACATTTCTTTGTTGGTGATTTCATTGTTTAAAATGTCCTCTAAATATAGTGCTGAAGGTCTGTCTTTTGTTTCTATGTGCAAAAATGCTGTGATGTGCCTTATGGAAAAAAATACAAATGCTTGATATACCTCATTCAGACCAAGTTATTGTGTATTGGCTGTGAGTCCAATGTTAATTAATCAATGATATGTATTAAATAAAGTGTCTTTAAACAGAGTACATAAAACAAGGTTATATATGATCAGTTGATAAACACATAACCAGAGACTCACAGGAACCTAATCATGTGTTTCTCTTAGGGGCAATGGTTCAGCATTTATCATTCCAGCCTTCAAAGTTATTTTATAGAGATCATAAGTAGGGCAAATAAGAATTGGCTATCCACTAAATCCTGCAAATTTGCCAATTCAAGCATCCACTTGAATATTTTTCATGTATATTTCAAGAAGAAACATGCCTAATTATTACTGTGTTCCCTAGAAATATTCAGAAACGAAAATTAAATGAGAACTAGAAAAATGACATAATTAACCAATCATAAGAATACATGGAATGAGAGAGGAAAAGGGGTCCCTGGCATCCAAATAATCCCCTTCTTGGCTTTTGCCTTCAGGCTTATATAGCTCAGACAGATCTGAAAGAACCAAAAATGCTTTTCAATTTTTTAGATGTTTTAGGGTTTACTACAAAAGGCAATTGCATATCAAACTTATTAATTAAATATTCATTGTCCAACATTATAGAAAAATACTTTCTTGCTGACACAAATTCTTAAAATCTTTGTTTTGTTTTTGTTTGTTTATTTTATTTTCCTATGTACCTTTTTAGGTCCTCAAACATCAATAAAAGAATTTTTATGATCTTCTATCTCCTTTTGCTTCAAATTTCACAACTCTTTATGCTAGAAATTGACTCATTTTATATTGTTCTGTCCTTTGTCACAATAAAGAATATCTTGTCACCAGCCTTCATGTGAAAAACCTGCAAATACTTAAAACAGCTCCTTGGTCTGAAATCTTAAACTCATCCCCATCATTCTAAGTAGTGTGTTTCTGTTTCATTTACAAGACTTCTTTCTTAACAATCTAATGACATGTTTTTCTTCTTTTTGAACTATTCTGACTGTCTCCACATCATGCTTTAGTTGATTGGACAAATAATTAGCCCTGGTTCTCCTGAAAGAGACTGAGAAGTAGACAAACTGATATAAATAAACCGATGAAGGCCATGGAAGCAATTCTTTGCCCAGCTAACAGAATCGTTGAAAGGGTGCTTTGGTATCATCTCTGTAAAAGTAACTCAACACACAGTATGATTGGAGAGGATGGTTTCAGGACTACCATATGACTCTATTGTATCCTATTTTGTTCTAGTCTTATCTAAGATTATGCCTAAGTCTTATCTGTTCACCTAGACCTCAAGTAGACCATAAACAACCTTGAAAGCCAAGAAGTAACCAATTAGACCTTATAATCTCAGGATCTATACCATCACCTACAAGACTGTAAACTAAATGCTTTTAGTCAATAATTCACAAATAAATAAGAGAACATATGCCTTTAAAATGCTCTTTTTAAAGATATTTTTTTAAAACTCCATATGTCTTGAATGATAAAAATAATTGTAAATGAATAAGACTTTTCATGTGATAAGCATCAAATTAAGTATTATTGCAAGTGTTACATCATTTCATTCGTCTAAAAACCTTACAAAGTGGATAATATTGTGATCTTAAAAAAAATGAAGCTTAGAAAGATTAAGTCACATGCTCAGAATTGTAGTTACTCTGTGGCAGAGATAAAATCACAAAACACTGTTGTTTGACTTCAGAATCTATGCCCTTAAACAGGAAGAAGCAGTCTGTAAGAGTGAAATTCAGGCAACTCATAGTCTTTCCCCATACTTCTCTCCATTGATCCTGACAGTTGGTCTTATTTAAAGATAAATATTGATATTTATTAACATGCATAATGGAAGAGTCCATCATGACCCTGGGTTTCACTTATGCTATGATTTGAATGTTCTTCAAAATTCAAGTGTTGAAACTTAATCGCCAACATGATAATATTAAGAGGCATGGCCTTTATGGAATGATTAAATCCTTAGTAAGCACTCATGAATAAAAAATTAGAGTCCTTATAAATGTGCTTGAGGGAGTAAGTGAATTTCCTTCTGTCCCTTCCACCATGTGAGTACTCATCATCTCTAGAGGATGCAACAAGAAGTCATCAGTTTCCTCACCAGACACTGTCCTGGCCACTTCCTTGATTTGGGGCTGCCCAGCCTCCAGAACTGTCAGAAAGAAAGTTTTGTTGTTCATAAACGGCCTAGTCTGGGGTATTTTGCTATAGTAGCATGAATGAACTAAGACAACTAATACTGTCCCAATTTCTCAATATAACTGATATTTACTGTTGTTGTTTTTTTTAATGAACATAGAAATTGGCCTTCCCAGTCTTAAAACTTAAATCTCACATTTACCTTATCTGAGTTCCTTCCTCAGGAGAGGGTTCCTTTTCAGGCAGAAGCCTGAAACTCACCAGAATACTGCATCCAGACAGTGAGATCTGAGACCCTTCACTCAACATAATTGTTTCCTTACCCCTCCCAAATTGCTATTTTATGTTCCTTTCTACTCCCTCATATAAACTCCCAATTTCAGTCAGTTGAGGAAATGGATTTGAAACTGATTTCCGATTCTCCTTGGCTGATATAACCCAATTAAAAGCCTTCTTTCCTGGCAATACCTGTCCCAACAACCGGGTTTCCTTGCAGCAAACAATAGGATCCTGACCAAGCCCTTGGCATTTCAGTAACACACCCTGCATCTAAACTGATAAAGACGATATTGTAAACTCCCAGACAAGATCATGAACTAAGAAGTTAAGAAGTCCCACCCAGTACCCACATTCATTCCAAAAACATAGAAATTATAGATGAGTTTTTTCTAAATATTAAAACCAAAAGGAGGAAAAAAAATCTTCAGACACCAGAAATGAAAATGAAATAGTCATGTCAGTGAATGGGATTTAAAGTCATGTAACTTATAAGGCTATCAAATTGGGAAGCACACTTCATTTAATAAATTTTAATGTCAAAACTAAGATATAGATCAAAGAACCATTGGAGATAGGACTGTACATCCTTTATATAACCAAGGGCTAAACCATTCATAAGCTGGGACTGGAAAAATTCTGCCAAAGTTCAAGGACATGCCCCAGAAGTAAGCAGTTGACTTTAAGTCATGGGTAGAATCAGAGATAGCCTCAAAATTTCAAAACTGTGTTAAAATGTATGCAAATCAAAGTTGAGAAACAACTGTATAAGCTGATCAAAAACTGGTTTGAAACCAACCCATAAGGATGATTCCAAAATGCAGAGCATTTCTAGAGCAAAAACTCCCAGGGAAAATTGCCCCAGCTGAGAGTGTGTTTACAAATAAAAGATGGAAAAAGAATCCTACTGCCAAGAAAAGACAGTCAGGAGACACAACAAATAATACAATTTATACTGAAGTAATCAGTAACAATAGAAAAGAAGTCTAATAGAAATGTAAGTATATTTAACATATGTAAAATAAGTCATAGGCATGTAAAGAACAAGACATTGTGTAAAATGATATTTATAAAATCACATTAAACAAGAAATAATTTTCCCAGACTCAAAAAACTCACTAGTCTTTAGAATAAAAACAAAATACTAATTTGTAAGTAGAATCATTAAAAGCAAACCAAGACGTAGTCACCCTATCATGAAACTACACATAATATTAAGAGGAAATAATATAAAACTACCAGATAAGAGTAGATCAATTATTTACACAAAAGCAGTAGTAAGAATGAAAGCATATTTTACATCAATAACTATGCATGTCAGAAACCTTTACTTGTTGTATCTAAAATGCTGAGAAAAAAACAATTCTAAATTTAGGACTCTATTTCCAAGCTATATCTTGTTCAAGGTAAGGATTTAAGAGATAGCATTTTCCTTCTCTCTTTTTTTTTTTTTTGAGTTGGAATCTAACTCTGTCACACAGGCTGGAGTGCAGTGACACGCTCACGGCCACCATAGCCTCGACCTGCTGGGTTCAGGCAATCCTTCCACCTTAGCCTTCCAAGTAGTTGGAACCACAGGCACGCGCTACCATGTCCAGTATATGTATATATATATTTGTTTGTGGTTCACTCATTTTCTTCAAAAGTTTGTACTGTTCATTGTATAATGCTTCCACTTCCTTAGTTTATTCCTAAGTATTTTATTCCTTTTAGAGTTATTGAAAATGGAATTCGGCCAGGCTTGGTGGCCCAGCCTGTAATCCCAGTATATTTATTTAATTTATTGTAGAGACTAGTTGTCCAGTCTAGTCTTGAACCCCGGAGCTCAGGCAATCCTCTTGCCTCGGCCTCCCAAAGTGCTGGGATTACAGGCTTCAGCCACTGCACCTGGCCAAAAGTAGCATTTTTTAAAACATACATGTACTAAAAGAACTTATGACCCACAGATCTTCATGAAAGACAAGAACTATTAAAATATGTTTTCCAAAAAATAGAGAAAAAAGATCAAGTAGTCAAAGTGTTTATTGTAGATACTATAAGAATCTCTTATTTAAATAATGTGTAACTAAAATTCTAGGCATCAATATTGTAGAAGATAGAAGATAGAGTTTGGAGAGAAGTTGAAGCATCAAGGTATTAACATTTTATAAGAAGAGAAGAAATATATTTGTTGACTCTAAACTTTGTTAGAAGATATTAAGTAAAATGTTAGAGTACTCACTAATTCTAGGAAAACTATTTTTTCAAGACTAGATTACAGATAAGAAAAAGAAATAATTTTAAGAAGAAAAAATAACAAAAAGTGAAGAGACAATATTATGAGAAAAAAATTCCTCTGTTGTTATTCTTTTCAAATTGCTATTAAGATGTTTATTAGAGACTTCTGTAAGCACATGCTTTATGTGGTACATTAGGAAAATGCAAGAAAAAATTATTTTTTAATCCTTCTATCCCATTAAAAATTATTGGTAGCTATTGAATCTAAACAACTCAATGACTGCATACTTTTAGGAAATTCATTCTTTATTGAATAGGGCATTAATTTTATCAGTGTAACAGAGCATCACAGAATGAATTCAACAACATAAGTAATTATCAACATGAAAAAATATTCCCCCAAACTCTATCTATGATGCCCTTAAAATCACTTAAAATAATTATCAGAAGTAGACACACACATACACATACATACACACACGTGTGTGTGTGTATGTGTGTGTGTGTGTGCACCTTCCATGAGTTTATTTTAATGTTTCAAAGCTTTGATCACAACAGACTGAAACCAGGTCATCAAAGTAGAGATCAATTTCTATGGTCAGAAGTCCTATCTTTGTAAATAGTGCTGCTTTGCACTTATGAGATCTTTACAAATTTTAAATCCCCTCATTTTTTCATCACCTCAGTATTATTCTTTAACTACCCTCATGTATCAATAACAATAGCATTGGCTCCACCCGTACTTGACATTTACAGTCTTCCATGAATAGGTTGTTGCTAATGATGCATTCACTTAAAATATCTATGCAGTATATTCCCCACCAGTGTTGGTTTAAAACAGTGGTCAACTGTCCTTGCTATGGTCAGTCTCACTTAGGTATTAGTTGGCTTCCACTCAAATCCCTGTGTCACTTTGAGACCACCAGAATGTCATCTTGAAATCATCAGAAATTATTTTGTGCAACTTATATAAAAACTTCTGAAACTTTTCTATCTGATATTGGGACCAATTTTTTTATTTACTAAAATGGTCTCTGAATGTCCAAAGTTTGGATATTTGGGGATATCATGGGAACAAGTAACTTCACAAGGGCTACCTGTTTGATAAGATATTTTGCCAGGGTATATCCCTGAACTTCTAGGTAACCTTTTATTGAATGAGCATCTACCTTTACAATAACTCTTCCTTTGAGGTCATTAAAGTACTCTGATAGTCCTTGTAACATGTCAATTTGGCTGGGCTATAGTACCCAGTTATTCAAACAAATACTATTCTAGGTACTGCGGTGAAGATACCTATAATTAAATCCATAATCAGTTTAAGTAAGGAATATTATCCTAGATAGTATAGGTGAACCTAATTCACTCAGTTGAAAGGCTTTAGAAACAGAATTGAGACTTCCCTGAGAAAGAAGGTTAAGCAATTCTCCTATAGATAACAGTTTCAGCTCACACCCATTGTGAGCTGAAACTGTTAGCTCTGAGACAAATCATGCCTGCTCTTTCTGATGGCTTGTTCTATGAATTCCACATGTGCCTTGCCAGCCCCCACAATCTCATAAGCCAATTCCTTGAAATTCATCTCAATATGCATCTCCTATTGTTTTTGATTTTCTGGTTGAATCCTGACTGAAACAGATGTCTGAACATTGCTTTTCCCGTTTTTGCCAGGGATCTTCACTGAGTAACACCAAATCACCAAAAACCCAAGTCCTGTATACTTTCTTATCTTTGAGCAGTTAGTAGGATCTATGTAATAAGGGCAATCAATTCTGTCATCTGGATTGTTTTAGCCCCTAGTAAAGGTTCATATTCTAAGTGTGAATTGAGATATTACATAGCATATGTAGTCTGATAATTTCCCTTTTTTGTCTCTGGATATGATCTGTCAACCATAGGGATCAAGTCTGGATCATTCAAAGGAGTTTCTAGTAAATCTGTCTAGACCAGGGACACTTAGATAAAGGCTAAATAGTCCTTCAGTTCTCTTTTTGCTGACAGAAAAATAACAAAAGTTTACAGCAATAATAGTAATATGAAAACAAAAAGTAGCCAGTAATCCAGCTCAAAAACTTACTTTCAATAAGCAACTAAGACTGTATTACATGAGGACTCATTAGAGTTCAAGGAAGTCCCAAAACTGTATCAAAAGCCTCCATGAATTTGACGGCAGCTTCCATAACCTTGAGGCACATAGATAGGATTTGGCTACTGTACCAAGAAGGAAATTGGTTTTGGTGGTTTCTGCATAGTTAAGTTAAAATATCAAGGTCTGGACCAGATTATTTCAGAAAACGGTAGATAGACTTGGGTGGGAGTGTATTAACGGATTTACTTTAGTTTGTAAATTGTCTGTTCATATTTGCATTCCAAGGAAGAAGTTCTGTTGCAGAGATGGAATCAGGTCATTAAAAGAAGAAACTACTTCAGAGAGGTTGAGAAACCATCGTTTGCAATAGCAACAAGATTTAGAATTCAGGGTTATCTTCATATGATTTTTCATCAATTGCAAGAGGGCAATTCACTTTTCTGAGACAAATCATGCCTGAAATATTGAAACTTTTGTTGAAAATATTACTTCTTTTTTTTCTTTGACATCTTACATCCTTTTTTGGCTGAAAGAATCAGATGATAACTAGAATCCATTTGAAAGATCATCTTATCTTTAGAATTTAACATAGGGTTTTCTACAGACTGGATTAAGAGAGAATTGTAGGATAAGCAGAAGTCCTTGATATCCTGATAAAAATTTTTTGAAATCTGAAAACCTCAGTAAATCTCTGTACACATATATTGCTAGGTTATCAAGGGAAGGAAAACAAATAGTGAATTCAAGGAGACACTGTAAAAGGCAGAACATGGAACTGTAACTGTAACAGAGGACTTTGGGTGGGATCAAAGAAAAAATGGAATTTGAATTTAGCATTACTGAAAAAAATTGGGATAATCATTTTGTTGTTAGCTCCTAGATCTTGAATTAATCTGTACTACCATCCATTGGGTTATTTTATAATCAAGATATGAGTGTTACAAGGGCTAGTGAAGAGTACATAATGCATCTTTCTATATTGTTTCTTCTACTAGGGGTTTTGTTTCTTTACATGTAGTTTTAAAAGGTACTTTGCAAGATTGGTTAAAGATTTGGATGCCAGTCTAAACATTGATGGGCTCAGCTCCAATAATCTTTCAACTTCTGTACAATTTTGGCTCATGTGAAGTCTGATATTTTAAAGAAATCTTCAAGTTTGGGTCTGATTGAAGCACAAAAATACCAGTAAGTCCATGTCCACATTAGCTACGATAAGAGAATAAATAGAAAGAAATCCAGGAATTTCAAGGAACAGACCTTACAAGAAGCATTTTTTCTAACAATTCTATTTTTTTTTTTTTTACAAAGCCTTTCCCATTAAGTTGCATGGTGGGTATTGTAAAAGGGCAAAGCATTTTCTCCATCAGAGAAGCCCAGATAGCAACCATTGACTAGGAAGTAGAGAATACCTGAGGCAATTAGAGATACCTACTATTGGAGTATTCACTGACTCTGAGGAAGAAGCATGATTTTTGTTAAAAGTTAAACGTTGGCATATCTATAAGAAAACAGTGATTTTGGCCCTCAATAGTTAGTGACAATTCTTCTGTGGTTTTAAAGATGCTGGAAGCTAAATTCTCCCTCAGAGCACATTTTAATGAAGTTATTTTTTAGTCTGAATTTCTTTTAGACTCCTTTTCATACCAACTAATAAACACAGATCATTAAATATTAGAAATTGCCCTACTTTTTGGCTCTGAGGCACCTTTTAAGATGGACAAATTGGTCATACTGAAAGTTCCCAGAATCATCCTTGGTTAAATTAGGTTATAAAAATGCACAACTGAAAGCAAGCATTCAGCCTGGCTTAGGTGTGGACTAGGAAGAGATCATCATGTGCATTTTGCTAACAGCTAGTTGAATGTGTCATTTCGAACCTCCTGCTTCATGCCAGCTGACCGGAAGTGGCTATTTCTATCCACAGAACTGACAATCTGCCTTTCCCAGAAGAGGCATTTTTGGAGATTTCATCTTTTAAATCAACTTTCAGGGATGCAAAGAAAAAAATGGAAAAAAAATAGACACTGAGGTGTTCAGATGGTAAGCTATGGTGAAGTTTGCCCAATGAGGGACAGCGGCATGACAAGTGACAAGACCTTAAGTTTTTCAGTCCCTGGGGTCAGTTTGTTAATGAATTTATTGAATTTCTCTATTATTTTTTTCCCTTTTACACAATGTTCTTGATAATATAGAGCAAGAAAATGTCATAGCAAATGAACGTAATTTCACCCAAAATTTTTAAGAAAACAATTCCAGTCAGAGCAAAGAGTTCCACAAGTAAAATCTAATTTTCCCAAGAGAAAATTAAGCTTGGTGCTTAGAAGTTTCTATAAAATCAGAGCAGAAGCCCAGCATGTACTCATCCCCATGGGTCAGGAGCCTCAAGCCAAAGAGATACAAGAGACCTTGAAAGACCTTAACAGAAGTGGTCTGATCCATAGTCCTGGTCCATGCCACAGCTGGATTGTGTTGGGTGTGCCAAATTATGGAAAGCCCCCTACTCAAACAAGAAATCTTTTATGATATAACTGAGTTTTATTAGCTTATTTTATTGAGGGAGTACCTACATAGACAATTTATAAATGATATTTTCTTTAGGGGTAGTGAGCACAGTTTTGATTACTGATGCATTGGGCTCAAAAATCCTTAAGACAGAATATAGGAAGGAAGATAAATGTTTGGATTGGTTGATATCTTGAGTTCAGAGCCAATGTGAGTGAGTTGAGGTTCTAAGAGAAGGAAGCACTGTGCCATCAAGTCATTCTGCATTTGTTATTGTGTAACCGATTAGAAAAATAGTAGTTCCGGCTTCCAAATGTTAGAACAAACCTCCTTATGTCTCTCAATGCATAGCCCTTCTTTCTTGGTTTTACTTAGTACTTCTGAATTGTAAGACTGAGGTAGAGGCGTTATGTTTCACAAACGTTCACATTCATGATGCCCAACACAGTGCAGGGGCAAAACAGGCAGAAGAGAAGGCCCACTTTGCAATTACATTCAGAGCTTGTCCCTAATAATGCCTGTTGAACAGGTCAGTATTTGACCTTTTCTCCTGGATCTGCCTCTTCCCCAGGAGTTCCGTTCCCCCAATTCCTCGCCTGCAGTGGTGAAGGAGTGAAGATGCAGCTTTGGCTCTCATTGCTCCCACTTGCCTTGGGTGCAGGTGACATGACGCATCCCAGCTGTTGACACACATGCTCCCTGCCTTTATTTTAGTTCCAATTCCCACCAGTCACAGTGAAGTTTTTCCCAACTGCTACTGATCCTCACAGAAGAAGATACCCAACTGCTTCAGTAAAATAATTACTGCATTTTACAATCAGGAAAGCTATTTTTCAACAGGTGCATCTAATGGCCTGGCACCACATGCTCTGATGTGAACCATACTATCCCTTTCAATCTGAAATGAAACAACCTTGCTTCAAGAAAAGGCCAATAAGGCTCTTCTTTGTTAAATACTATAATGTTACAATTTAGTTCTAGGATATGAGAAACATTGGCTAGGGGGGACAAGAAAGAAAACAGAACCATGGACTATAAATATGAGCCAGTTGTAGAGATGACCCAAAAGAGGTATATTCAGTCCAACCCACTGGCCTAAGGGGAGAGATGTGGTCACAATAGTCATTGGTATTGAAGGGAAACCATATCTTGAGTGTGGATGTAGCCAAGGGAGTTTAGGTGTCAGGCTGAAATTAAAGTGTTTTTGGCATCATTCACAAAACGTACTAAGTGTAGGCAGGCTTTAAATTCTGCAGGTTAAGGGCGGGCAAGTAGATCCCAGACTCCCAGGGAAAATCTTGACAAGTTCTAGCCATTGGGCACTTGGGAGGACCTGAGGATCAGCACTAGGTGAACATACCAAGACAAAGCCCAAAATAAACACTGAGTAGATGGGTTGAAACAGAGGAAGATTATGACTCAGTGAGCAGTAGGTGCAAAAGATTCTCCTCAGGTGCACCAGGTAATGGACTTAAAGCATTAACACTAATTCCAGAACCTCTCTCCTGGTCAGACTGAGATTACTAAGCTCTACCCTAATGATCAGGACTGGCTGATGACAAGGTGTAATTGAGCCTCCAGGCAGAAGGTGTCATTGATCACAGACCACTTGAGCTAAAGAAGGCAAGACTTGATGTTTCATTGTTAGCAACTTTCCTTAAAGTGTCCCTCTCAAAACACAAGAGAGATGTCACTGTTTCCGGTCAAGTTTCTTATTCTTTTCAGTTTTGCCATCCCAAGCTCATTTGCAAAAGTTTTCCCATGAATAAATGAATATCCTTTTAGGTGCCCTCATCTCATCTTCGAACCCAAAGTTGCTCTAGGAATTGCAGATATGGGCGGGGGTACTCTCATGGGCCACTGGATGGGAGCTGAGCAAAGGCATGTAGCAGTTGGGTGCTTCTTTGTCTGAGCAGACAGGGGATATGTTTCCTGTCTTAGTAAAGCCTTATCCAGGACCCCTGGGCATGAACCCTGTGGGCAGGCACTGGCAAGTTCTGGCCCAGGCAACTCCTGTGCTGTCAGTAGGTGACGCTTCATCTCCCATAGGTTCGTGTACACTCAGACTTCAGACCCACATTACCAGAAAAGAAGAACCTCTTTCTTCTGTGGTAACTCCCTCAAGGACAGCTTGAAGCTCTGCAGCTTCTGTGGTTGTAAATTTAACATCTTTCCTCCATCCTCCTCACACTGGTCCCAATTCTGTTTTTTTGGAGATTACGCCATACTTCTTTGTATGCTTCCAACCCTCACCCCAAGCCTTGTGTCCTCCCTTGCTCTTTCATAAGAGATCTCGATGGCTCATTAGAGTGCCAATCACTCACTACTGTGATCTTGGTTCCTCTTCTTCTAATACATGAAATACTTGATCTTCCAATGTCCCACTGAAGTAAGAACAAGAATTTTCATCCCATCTTTATAAAGCAGCAAATGAAATGAAGAAAAATGCACAGAGGGCATATTAAAATAGACTGACATTTTCAGGTCAAGTTGCTGCCTTACTTATCATAGTCTATTGACTTAACTCTTTAGCAAATGGGGCTGTTGCCTGCAGAGTTTATCATCTAGCTGAGAAAATGGCAACAGAAGACGTTAGAAGCCTAATTAGAATTAACAATGCTGTATCTGAGGCACTGGTGATTCACATTAAATGATCTTGGGAAAAGGACACATAATTATGGGCATTTTCTTAGAACAAGTAGAATATGAGCTGGATTTTGAGCTTAGGAACATTTTGGCTAATAAAAGAAGACAGAGGGTGAGGAAAATTAAGTTTAAAAAAGAATGGAAGAATATAACTCATAAGAGAGCCAAGAGACAGCTTTTTCTTATTAGAGGGGAGCTGCAAGTTGGAGAAATTAGAGGTTGCTTGAATCTCTAAGGAGGAAACCATCTAGGATTCTGAAGCCAGGAAGGAAAGTTTAGACCTGGTGTGAAGCACACGTGCAGGCAGTCAGGGTACTGAGTAGACCCGAAGGAAAGGGCTGGTGTTGGGTAGAGGGACAGTCGGGCTGCTGGTGAAGTTATCCTGGCGGAACAGCTTGGACAGAATCTAAGAGGGTCTTGAGAAAGCAGGTTGGCAAAAGTGGCATATTGGTGTTGAAAGGGTCCACTGAGGCTAGGTGAGCAGGAGCTAGTGCCTGGGCCGAGGGAATAATGAAAGATTGCAACCAAGTAAGAAAGTAGAAAGAAGTAAGGATTATTATTCACCTTTCACAGATTGGAAAGTGTGGCCTGGAATGGCCAAGGGTTAGGTATATTTAAGAACCTTTGGGAAAGGGGGATTTGGGCCCCAGAGGAATGTCTAGGGCTGTGGGTCTTTGACTTGATTGTAGTCACAGGAGTCTTAGATCTTGAGGTCTCCAGACATTAGTATTTCATGCCCTCAGGTGGTGAGCTAGATGGGAGGAGACGGGGGAGGGAGTTTTCCTGTAAGAGACTTTGTCAGACATTTGCAGTCCACAAACTTCATGACCAAAAGGTGGTTTGTTTGTTTGTTTGTTTATTGAGTCGGAATCTCACACTGTTGCCCAGGGTGGAGTGCAGTGTTGTGCTCATGGCCACTGTGACCTTGACCTGATAGGCTCTGGTGATCCTTCTGCCTGAGCCTTCCAAGTAGCTGGAACTACAGGTGCATACCACCACACCTGGCTATTTTTTATTTATTTATTGTACAGACAAAGTCTCGCTGAGTTGCCCAGGCTGGTCTCGAGTACCTGGACTCAGGCAATCCTCTTGCCTCGGCCTCCCAAAGTGCTGGGATTACTAAATTTGTGCTTAGTTTAGCCTTTTCGACTTTAGTCTTCTAAACTAGGTTTCTATGGGTACATCCTTTCAGGTGTTCTGTGAGTACTGGCTCGCCAAAGCAGTACTTCTTGCACTTGCAATCTCAGTGTTTATTTTTTCAAGCAAAATCCTATTCAGAAAATCACTTTTCACAGAGCAGAGAGAGAGCCAAGTCTTGATGCAGGTAAAATGGGTCAATTGCTGTGTTCACTTACTCCTGGGCTGCTAACCACCATGTGATCCCAAAACATCTCCCAAATATTTCCTCGGGGTTCTTTAGACCCAAAGAGAACTGGAGGATAAAACATTGTTAAAACATTCTGTTCAGTTGATTGAACAAGGAAAAATTGAAAAAATGGCTACTGATGACATGACAATATTAACAGGCAATCTTGTGGGAACACAAGAGCCACTGGAAAAGAAAGGCAGTGGAGGAAAAAAAGTGAATAACTTGTTAAAGGCACGTTCCTGTGAGCATAAAGCTAGGTAATTAACATGGAAATGTAGAAAGAACAGCAAAACAAAGGCAAGGCAAGGTGTAAAGATGAATAAACAAGGAAGGAACTGGAATAAAAGTGCCAAGTAAGCATGAAGAACATCACTCAGCTCAGATGGATAAAGCAAGATTCTCAATTACCTTTCTAACCTAACTTTCTGGCCTTCTTTCTGTTTATTCTTCATGCTATAGCAAATGGGAAAATTTCAACTGTATACCTAATTATAACCTTTCCAGGTTTAAAACCTTTCACAGAAAACCAAAAAAACACCTGTTTTCTATGGTTTTCTTCCTTTTCCTTTTTTTTTCTTTTAAGTCAGAATCTCACTCTGTCACCTAGGCTGGAGTGCAGTGGCATGCTCATGGCCACCCCAGCATTGACCTGCTGGGCTCCCGCGATCCTTCTACCCCAGCCTTCCAAGTAGCTGGAACTACAGGCGTGTGCTATCATGTCCAGCTAATGTTTTTGATTTATTGTAGAGACAAGGTCTTGCCATATTGCCCAGGTTGGTCTCAAACCTGCGAGCTTAGACAATCCTTTCGTCTCGGCCTCCCAAACTGCTGGGACTACAGGCTTGAGCCACCGCACCCAGTCTTGGTTTTCAAGATAAAGTCCCAACCCTCAAGATGGTTGCCTGGTTACCAGGCCTTCTGCAATTGGACTTGGACTTACGACTGAATCATCTGGCTCTGGATGGCCACTCCAATCTTCAGTCTCCTCCCATCTCTTCCCTCTCTCCCCCCACTTCCCCCCTCGGGTCTCAATTTCACTGTGTCATACTCAGCAAGATCCTCCCTGAGAATCAGATATCATATGACTGGATTCTTTCAACCTTTACCAAATTTGTAAATGTATTTGTCTTTTTTCCCACCAAATCAAAGTATCATAGGTGCAGCATCAGTTCCTTTTTTTTTTTTTTTTGAGTTGGAGCCTCACTCTTGTTGCCCAGGCTGGAGTGCAGTGACACGCTCACGGCCACTGCAGCCTCAACCTGCTGGGCTCAGGCAATCCTTCCACCTCAGCCTTCCAAGTAGCTGGAACTAGATGCATGCCACCACGCCCGGCTGGTTTTTATGATTTATTGTAGGGACGAAGTCTTACCAGGTTGCCCAGGCTGGTCTCGAACCCATGGACTCAGGCAATCCTCATGCCTCGGCCTCCCAAAGTGCTTAGGATTATAGGCCGAGCCACCACAGGTGCACCCGGCCTGTCAATTTCTAATGAAGCATTTGGCGCGTGGAGAGCACTCCATTAATACAGGAAGGAAGAAAGGAAGAAAGAAAAGGATAGAGGGTGAGAGGGAAGGGGGAGCCGGGGGGAGAGTGGGCCATGGGCGGAAAAGGAAAGCAGAACTTAAAAAGAGATACTTTCACCGTGTGGGCTATAATTGTCCTAAGAAAAGTGAGAAGAGCCACTGATTATTTAATAAACAGGCATTTCTGAGTGGGGGGTATGCAAAACATTCTCAATAAAGGTTACTTTGAAATGTTAGTGATATATCAGCTAGGTGTAATTGCATGTAACAGAAAATCTAAGAAATGGTGGCATAAACTATAAGATTTAATTTTCTCGTGAAAAAGAAATGTCTAGGTTGGTAGGGTGGTTCCCTAACATCATCAAGGATAGGTGTCCTCAGGACCGTGCTCTGCCATCCCTCAGGTACTGTTCCCATCTTCCTGGTCCAAGCAGCACATTCACATATGAGTCAGGAAAGAAGGGCTTCTCAAGGAGAGAGGGACTTGCCCCTCTGTCTTAGGTCATAACCTCAAAGTCACGCATAATACACATTTACACTGAATTAGTCAGAGTTTAGTAACATGGCCATCCTGAAATGAAATAAAGCTGGGAAATATCGTGTTTGAATGGGCACATAATAAAACTAGAAATTCTGTTACTAAGAAATGAGAGAGAATAGGGGTTACATCAGTGACCCTGTGCCTTTTTGGCATCAGGAACCAGTTTCATGGAAGACAATTTTTCCATGAACTAGGGCAGGTGGGCAAAGAGGATGATTTTAGGATGATTCAAGTGCATAGCATTTATTGTGCACTTTATTTATATTGTTATTACATTGTAATATATAATGAAATAATTATACAATTCACCATTTACAAAAAGAGGCATGACTGGACACAGTGGCTCATGCCTACAATCCTGGCACTTTGGAAAGTCGAGGTGAGAGGATTGCCTGGGCCCATGGGTTTGAGACCAGCCTGTGCAACTTGGTGAGACCTCATCTCTACAATACATCAAAAAATTAGCCAGGAGTGGTGGCACATGCCTGTAGTTCCAGCTACTTGTAAGGTCGAAGTGGAAGGATAACCTGAGCCCAGCAGGTTGAGGCTGCGGTGGCTGTGAGCGTGCCACTGCACTCCAGCCTGGGTGATGGAGTGAGACTCCAACTCAAAAAAAAAAAAAAAAAGTGGCCTGAACATAAGTGATAAACAAAATAAAGGACAGGCTATGCATGGATTAAAATAAGTGTCAGATTCTGACTTAAAGGCTGCTACCAGATGCAACTGTACAATTGAAGTGTTTCAACTCGTTGGCCACTCATTGGTAGGGTTTTGATATGAGACTGCAAGCAATTGACTTAGCATGTTCTCTGTGCAGTCAACTCTCACTGCTAATGTTAATCTGTATTTGTAGTTGCTCCCCAGCACTAGCATCACCACTTCAGTTCCACCTCAGACCATCAGACTTTAGATTCTCATAAGGAGTGTGCAACCTAGATCCCTCACATGCACAGTTCACAATAGGGTTTGTGTTCCTATGAGAATCTAATGCTCCTGCTGATCTGACAGAAGGTGGAGTTCAGGCAGTAATGCAAGCAATGCTGAGTGACTGTAAATACAGAGGAAGCTTTACTTGCTTGCCTGCCACTCACCTCCTGCTGTGTGGTCTGGTTCCTAACAAGTCAGTCTGTGACCCGAAGGTTGGGGACCCCTGGGTTAGATGATCATTCAGTGGTTTCCTGCCACAACAACAACTTTTTGCACCAATAACTTTGTGATTCTCTTTTGCAAGTCTACAGCAAAGACAGAATTCTAGAGTCTTAAAACTGACATCAGTCTCAATTGAAATGCTACAAGATGCAAAACAAAGCCAGAAAAAAAAAGAAAAAGAAAAGAGCACAATAAACAACAGAAGGTGAACAAAAACCTGACATACCGAACCATACAAAAATAGGAAATGTTTTCCTTCAAAACCTACACTCACCCACAAACACACCTCCTTCAAATTTAGTAGTGCTAAACAAAAACAAAGTTGTGCTTTGCTCAGACTTCTAAGTCAGTACATAGCATGCCTGCCAGAATTCTAAAGAGGAGCAGGGCTTTGATAAATGGCATTGCACGGTCAACTCAAAACATCATCATCAGCTGTGAATTCAAAATATTGCTATGCTGTTGAGAAATCTTCATTGAAGTATTGCCTGGGAGGAAAAGAAAGCAGGTCACTGAGGAGTCCAAGTGGTTTTCTTTGCTTCCTGCAACTCCACTCTGGTGCTGGCCTGGCAGCTGGACTGATTGAGTTCTATCATATACTAATGGGAATGGATGACAGAGTGTCACCAACTCGAGTGTCATATGTGCAGTATGGCTGGGGCCAGAGGTCTGGGAGATGAAGTGTGATGGGGCCATCTGTCACCCGAGGCAAAGATGTTCTCCAACCTGAGGCTGTGCAAGGCACCTAGGTCTCCACCTGATGTTAGACAGCCTGTTTCTTTATTTAAAAGAAAAATAACCAGGGCTGGGTGCCAGGGAGGAGGCATTGGCTCCCCACCATCCGCGGCAGGATAGCTCATTAGCTTAATCTTCAAGCACTTGCAATTGAAAACAAGGCAGCTCCAGAGAAAACGCTAAGGCCCTGGCTCACCACCTTCAGCTCTATGGGAATCGGGAAAGCAGGGCAGAGGACCTTATCTCAGCCCTTCTAGGAATTTCTCCTCATGTCTATTCATGGGTCACCTCTATGAGCCCTTCTCTGATTGCTAGGGCACAGAGGCCTCTGAACTCATTGTTTTATAGAATCATTTATTCTATTAATGATTGGATGTGCTGGTTCCAGCTATTTTATTCGAACTAAAGTTTATTTACAGTTCTTTGTGAACCCCACAGAAGATAGTAGCTGGTTGTTTTAGAATGAACCAATATATTCTATACCTGCCTTCTTCAATCCAAGTTTGCAAAACAACCTTGAGAGCTGTACCCCCTGGACGCCAGGTGAGAGTCTGCTTTCAGCATCAGATTGGGTGGACCACTGGCAAGCTTGAAATCGAGGTTCCTGCAACCCTACCCAGGCACCTACCTCAGACTTGAGACTGAGACCCAGTGCAGGAGTTAATCTGCAATAAGGAGATCTGAATACTGAATATAAGTTGGTTACTATCACATTCTTGCAATGTCTTTTGCACTGTAGAAGCTGCCTTATCAACAAATGACCCCAGATTAACTTCAACAGTAAAGTTTAGACAGGTTCTGATGCTATCCTGATCCTGGAATGTTATAGAATTCCTTGGAAGCTCAGAGCGTTCACTTGCTCAGTGGCTGTGTCACAGCATCTTAGCTCAACTTAAGGTCTTCTTGCCCCCAAATTCTCTACTCTTGGTAACAAGTGAGGTCACTTTCTTATGCACAACTCTCAGGAGACTTAGCTCTCGCCATTTGCAATAAGAAGATTTCACAGCAAGGCTTTGGGGCTAAATTTCAGGGGGAAAGTAGAGGAAGAAGTAGCTGACCTCATAGTGTATTAGAAAACACTGGCATGAAAGATTTAGTACCCTTGGGAGATTTCAATGGAATATTTTTTTGCTATGGGGTTATACAGCTTGTTAGCCAGAGTTTCTGTCTGAACCCAGATGGCCAGGTTGAAACAAGGCATCAGACTGGCATGAGCTCTTCTTCCATTCAGGAAACTGTATTGCGATGTAATCAGGGAGATTTATGGCTTCCTCTGACAGGCCAACATGTTTACACCTTTCCAAAAGAAGATTCTTTGGTGACAGCCAACAGAGAGTGCTTTAATGACAGCACACACGACAGTGGGCCTCTGAAAGCTCAAGTGCCTTGGCCACCAAGGCCTGTCAGTCTTGAGGTTGGCTGGTATCTCTCTGCTCCTGCAAACGAGTTTGAGCAGATAGGTGGTGGGGGTGAGACGAAGCTTTAAGATTTGATGCTCTGAGCCTTCCCAGTCCTCAGCAAATGAAAGGGCCTGACACAACATAGGACCAAGGGAACTGGTTGAAGTCAAGCTGTGACCAGGGTCCAATGTAAGGCAAAGTATATTTGCTGTTTTTTGTTTTCTCAGACTTAACAGAGAGGCCAGTTTTCCATTTCTTCTCTTTTCTTTTCTTTTTTTTGAGTCAAAATCTCATGTGTTGCCCAGTCTGGAGTGTAGTAGCATGCTCATGGCCACCGCGGCCCCAACCTGCTGGGCTCAGGCGATCCTTTCAACTCAGCCTTCCAAGTAGCTGGAACCACAGACATGTGCCACCACGTCTGGCTAATTTTTTTTATTTGTTGTAAAGATGAGGTCTCACCAAGTTGCCTAGACTGGTCTCAAACCCGTGAGCTCAGGCAATCCTCTCATCTTGGCCTCCCAAAGTGCTGGGATTATAGGCGTGAGCCACTGCACCTGGTCCGGTTTTCTGTTTCTAAATACATACATGCTAATTGGGGAGGTGAGATCAGGGAAAATAAGTTTGTAGGTTCAAAAATAATGGAAATAAGATACATAACTTTACCACAATTATCTTTAACAAAGGGAAATTTTTGAGATACTGAAAGATTATCATATGGTATAGAGAGAATTCTGTTTCTACCTAGAAGTCAGTATAAGGACAGATTTGGAGACATGATAAAAAAAGATTTCTTCATAGAATAAAAAATAGACTTTCAAAAGTGCTGTTTTGCTGGATTGAATTAACAGCATCCCGAGACAGTGATTTCCATGACTGTCTGGCAAGGTTGCTAAGAAGGCCCAAAGGACCCTTTGTTCAGTACAACGTTCAGGCTAAAATTTAATGCAATCTCGACTGCTCTACAGGTCTGCATGAATGTATCAGTGCATGCCAAGTGGATGAAAAACAGGACTCAGGAACACCAGGCCTGATGCCCTTTCACAGTACTTGGAGCATAGTCCATCCATCCAGTATTATGGTTACCAAAGCTAACTTATCAGAGAAATACAACAGAAATAGCCGTCACGTATAGGGCATTTACACTGTTTCACTCATGACCGGGCATGGTGGCTCATTTCTGTAATCCCAGTACTTTGGGAAGTCAAGTGGGGAGGATTGCTTGAGCCCAGAAAGTCAAGGCTGTGATAAGCAATGATAGTGTGCCACTGTACTCCAGCCTGGGTGAAAGGGTGACATCCTGACACACATACGTGTGTGTGTATGTGTGTATGTGCGATGTCATATTCTCCTGGAAACTGTGACTCATACTTACATTTTTAAGATCCCATAATAGTAAGTAGAGGATCTGGGATTTGAACTCAGGTTGTATACCAAAACAGACGACTCCCATGATTTGCCTAAGTAGTTCATCAGAAGCATCCCTTAACCACAGACTAAACAATATTGTTTAGGGCTCTTTATTCTAGAACTTACCTGACAAATAAGCAGCTAGAGTTGTCTTCTTATGTGAGATTAAATGGAACTATTTAACAAAGATTCATTGGACACCTAGTATTAGCAAATACCTGATATATGAAATGCAGGATGACCCTTTCCCTTAAGAAAGTTCAGATGGAAGAAACTTCAGAGAGCCCCTGTTATGTGCCAGACATGGGCTAGGGGCTTATCTGTGGTCTGAGACTCAAAACACCCAACAAAATATAGCAGGAACATAACTGAAGAGTGGAAGCAGGGTCCTATGTTTCACCTCACCTGACATGCACAAGTACATCAGAAGGGAAAGGAGATGCAAGTCGGGAAGGATTAGGAAACCAAGAAAAGTCCTGAGCATGAAAACACCCCATCTGTTATCTTGCAGAGTAGACCCTGCGACTGATGGGTAAACTTCACCTGTGAGCGGTAACTCAGGGTCATCCTCACTCTCCTTGAGCCTGACTCTGCAGTGGCTGGATAGGGCCAGGAACACTAAAGTCACTTTCCTGCTCTCAGCTGACAATAGAAGGGGGGTACCAACCTCTCGCTCTCTCCTTCCCAGAGAAGTCACCATTGGTCAGGGCAATGAGAATAAGACCTTCTCTATTCCGTGATAGTCAACAGCCCACACAGCTTCTGCAGATGGAAGGTCTTCCTCATTCTTCTGAATATGGTCTCAAAGCCATTGCCTGATTCTGTTCTCTGCTAATATATTAGCAGAGGGGTCTTCTCTGACTTTTCCTCCCATATTGATCACTGTGGGCAGAAATATCTCCCTGGTGCCAAGTGCATCAACTCTCCCGCCACATTTTAATCTGTGCTCATGCCTCCCAGAAGCTAGGTGGATCATGAATTTTTCCCTGCCTCATTGCCTTCCAGTTAATGGACAACAAACATGGTGCATCGCCCTCTCTGCTTTGCCACGGGCAACAGCACCATCCCTTTAAAATCAACATCTCTTTAGCAAATGCCACCAGAGACCATCACAAACCAACTAGTCAATGTGATTGTTTGTGCTAAACCAAGATGGAAAGGGGTGAGTCAGGAGAGGCCCCTGTCCTCTGAGAGAGCTTGCTTGAAGGAAAAGCATGTTTTGAAAGGATAAGAAAACATGGCCTGAGTGAACTGGGAGACAGTCTGTGACTGGGACACAGCTTGTGGGGGACAATGGTGAAGACGGCATAGGGCCTGGTCTGTCGTGGGAAGGAGCTTGGATTCCTACGTGGTATGAGTAGCTAGTGAACAGTGCTAATGAAAAAACAATTGGTAAAACAAAAGGAAACATAGTAATGGACTCCCATGTCCTCATTTGTAAAACGGGACTGATATTAGCAGCAATCTTCCCCGGTTGTTTGGATCATTCAGTGAGGTAGAGAGAGTATCTCATGGAGCCACTGGGATGTCCCTGAATGTGGCAAAGGCCCAGTCCTCAGGAGCCTGGTGGAGCCCCAGTGTGTGCCAAGTTCTTAGAAAGCTTGTCCTGTTTACTTCTCCCAACTTTGTGAAGGAGTTATTTTAGTCCCACCAGGCAAATTAAAAAAAAAAAAAAAAATCAGAAAAGCCAAGGACAGCTCACTTTATCACTGTCACACATGTATGAAGAGGTCCCCCAAAACCCTGGAATTATCTTTTGAAGAGCAGGCCCCTTGTACTACAGGTTCCCCTGATAGGTAAGCATTCTAGGAACTCATCGGCATCAGCTAGCGTTGCTGTGAGAGGCTGTGTTGGGCTTCAATCAATTCTTTTTGGAGATTCTTTCAATGCACTTACATTTCATGATGGATGATTTACAAGTGATCCTGCCCTGCCCACACCACTGAGTGTTCAGCAGTTTTTTTAATTTTTAATTTTTTATTCTTGGAATTGGAGTTTCACTCTGTCACCCAGGCTGGAGTGCAGTGGCACATTCACGGCCACGGCAGGCTCAACCTACTGGGCTCAGGCCATCCTTCCGCCTCAGTCTTCCAAGTTGCTGGAATTACAGGCGTGTGCTACAACACCTGGCTACCAGCAGTTTTTGACCAAGAATGGGATTACTCCCATGCCCCACCCTCCCTATTCACCTGATCTTGCCCCAAGTGCCCCTTTTTTTTATGTGTTCCCCTTATGAAAAAATCCTCAAGGGGAAACATTTTGCCAATGTGGAAGAGGTAAAATAAAAAACAGCAGAAGCACTAAAAGGCATTAAAGTGGATGAGTTCAAAAATTTTTGAGCAGTGGAAAAAGTATCTCAATAGAGGTATTGCATCAAATGGAGAGTACTTTGAAGGTAACTGAAGTTTAAACATGTAAGAATAAATACACAATTTTTTATAAATAAATTTCGGATTTTGGGGGGGTACCTCCCTCGTGTAAGTCTCTCTCTCTATAATTAAGGCATTAGCTCCATTAGAAATAAAAGAACCTGTCAGTATCTTTTCAAACACTCACTAGAGATCAGCATATAGAAATCACATCATTTGTTTGACCAAAGTATAGTAAATAAAAATAAAATAGCAGCAACAATGAACATTTCAATGATTCTTGAGAATGTTTCGGGCTCTGTGCTGGTCACGAGAGGTATAAAATCTAATGTGTTTTAAAGGCAATCAAAATCTAGTCATTACAAGTGGCTTATAGCAGTAATCCCTGCTCTGGAATTCAGGCAAAATATTTGTTTATCTTTTCCTCAAAAATATATATACATATTTCATCAAACCAAGCACAGAGTAAGCCCCAACTTTGGTTTTCATTTTTCCTTTTGAATTGCAGAAGACATTGGGAAACACACACACACACACACACACACACACACAACCAACTACAATAGTATGTGTACATGTTTTCTTTGCAGGAACGCTATTTGTTTATACACTAAAACCTATTAGAGATGGTCTGATACAGTCTGTCCTGCTGTTGAGCACAATGTCAGGGAAGCAAAATGCACCAATCCTCTTGGCTCTATGGATAAATAAAAATCAATGTTTCTGCCCTTCCCTCCTTTCTAAGGCAAGAAAGAAACACGTTTAAGAGCTTATTTTATACTAAGTCCTTTCTAGCAGCGTTCTCATGGCAGAAGTGCTGCATTAGTCAACAGGGCCTGAAATTTGTATTAGTCATGTTCCTTTCACACACCACTCCGTGCGTTTTGCTTTCATTTCCTTAGGTGTCTGTCTTCGGCTGAGCAGGTTCATTTGTCAAGAGTAACTTCAACCAACACCACATCCAACAAATGCACTTTGATTCCAAGACTTCTGTAAACAGTCATTTTAAAAAATAAAACTTAAGTTTTACCTATACGTTAGATGCGAAATCTTAAAGAGATAGCTTCAATGTTTAGTTTGAATTGATAGCTTTGTAAATCCTGTTTTTCAGAAACTGTTCACCACCTATTCTAGTGTGACAATTCAGCTCTTCCATGAGACAACAGAGAATTTTGTAAGAAGTATGTGTGGTTCCTAAGTAGGAATGCTTTGACTACATGCAGGTCATACCACAGAACAAAGAAGCAAATTCAGGCAATTCTAAATTTAGGCCATGACACTTGCCTGCATAGAATTATTTGTTTGAATATTATTTATTCATCAAAGTTGGCTCATATCAAGATAAAGTCACTTTCTCCCCCTCTATATTTGGGGGTGATATAATAAAATGTCACTAGATAAAAGCTAATAGTTCTTGAGAGCATCACAGCCACCAAATTGTCTTTTTTTTCCCCAAAGCAGAAAAACAGTGCTTATATTATTTTATGCTTGTGATGCTATCTTAACTTTGGTGGGGGAAGGTTAAATTATTCTGAAAGCTATGAACCATCTACATATTTATTCTTTTTAAAGGTTCTGTGGTGTGTTAGCATCTGTATTGCCAGAAAACAAAATTTTCTTCAAAGTTATTCTTGGGCAGGCCTGGGACTCAACCCATATGTCTCACAGTTAGTTGCAGCTCAAGGCTTTAATTTATGTGACTTGTTCCAAACTCGTCTGTGGTGCTATTTGGTTCAGTGAATGTGTGGTGCCACCTATTGGCGGGCTCTCAGCAGTTCCCGTTCCTTTATCAAAAGGATGCTTTATTTCATAAAAATTGCGTTTTTATGTTTCAAGATTTCAGCTAGTGTGGGTGAAAATACACAAATTATTACTTGTATTAAATTATTTTCCCTACAGTAACTGAAAAGGCATTATTCTTCCACTTAGATCCTTAAACTGAGTGAATTAGTAGAGAAAGACAAAGAGATTTTCACCCTCTCTAACCTTCTCTTAAAATATTTCTTTAGGCTTTTCTTCTGAGCCGTCTCACAGGCAGATCAAATCCACACGTCTGTGCATCGGCTTACATCAAGGAGAAAAACACCATGTCTGCCCAAGAAAAAAGAATAACCTAGGGTAAAACCGTGAGAATCAGGCTCTAGCCTTTTCTTTCACCATTTTGTAGAGATATCAACAATTTAAAGACTTGTGGATGGAAATGGAGGGAGAATTTCACAGTACCTTATTCTCATGCAATACATATCCTTCAGAAAACACCTACAGCTTATTATTATCAACTCTGATCTTTCCTCAGACTATCCTGGCCTTGCTATATTATGGACTACTTCTTATTCCCCCAAACACTAAATATCTTGAAGTATCAAATTGCAGGAAAGCTTGGGGTTTTGAGCTTTCATAAAAATTAGGGAAAAATCAATGCAAGCAAAAATGCTATTGCCACTGGTGCTAAGTACCCCGATTCATATCTTCCATTGCGTCTTTACAATAAAAATATCATGGGGGTATACATATGTCCCAACTCATCCAAATGTATACATTATGCATGTGCAATTTGGTATATATCACTTATACCTCAATAAAGCTTTAAAAAAACGGGAGTTGGCCGGAAGAATGAAATTACTTTTAATATTTTCTGTTAATCCATCTGCCCAAATGATCGCCATTTTTTGCTTTTTTAATCTTCAGTATAACAAAGAGCAGTTGGGCAGCTATTGATGGTGAAACTCAGCAGTCAACTACCTTGTAAATTAGAAGCTGTGGTTGTAAAAACGGATTTGTATATCACCGGGAGTGGGGAGTGTGTCTGCCTTGTAAATTTAATTAAACAGCAGGTGCAAAAATCAGGTCATATGGCTTTGATGTGCCCCGTGCGAGGATGACAACTAGACAATGATTCTAATATGAAGAAATTTGCATACATTTGCATTGGATAGCAGAGAGCACTGAGCTCTCACCACTTTCATATTTTATTTCTAGGAAGGTGAATAAGATTTGAGCGAACGGTTTCTATTTAGAAACTGCAGAAAAATACAAGCAAGGCTTTAGTACAAATGCAAAAGACCATGTGGGCCGAAGGCTTTCCTGACACATACTTTGAAATGCAACTGCCCTTACTGAAAAATAGAGAATGCCCAGAAATAGAAAAAAAGAAAAGAAAAAATGAGATGCAGGTGGGGGGTTGGAGGTGGGGGTGGGAGGAAACCGTATTGTGTTTATGTTTTTCAAATCTTTTGCAGTGTAATATTGATTACCCATTATCAGAGCTATGAATTTTGAAATGATAAAGATTGAAAAGAAGAATTTTCAGATGCAGCAATTAGCAATTGACATAATAGGTCTTTAACAAAAATAACGTATTTTCCTGACTTAATGAGTGGACCATATTTTTGATAACAGCAAGCTGGAATTATTATTATTTTTCGAGTTGGAGTCTCACTCTTTGTCGCCCAGGATGGAGTGCAGTGGCATGCTCACAGCCACTGCAGCCTCGATCTTCTGGGCTCAGGCGATCCTTCTGCCTCAGCCTTCCAAGTAGCTGGAACTACAGATGCATCCCACCACACCCAGCTAGTTTTGTGATTTTTTTTTTAGAGATGAGATCTCACCAGGTTGCCCAGGTTGGTCTCGAACCCCCGAGGCTCTGGCAATCCTCTTACCTCGGCCTCCCAAAGTGCTGGGATTACAGACTGAGCCATCGCGCCTGGCCTGGAATTTCTTAATATACATACCATCTTTCCAATCCTTGTGATTTATGCTCAGGTATTAGAACATAGTAAATACACAGTCACTACCAGAAAGCTGGCATTCCATTTAGGTGCTGTGGGCACAGCCTCAACAGGTACAGGGTGTCATAAACTAGCACTAAGGAAAGAGGTTCTGGAGAATTAACCTGGGAGACACTGACACCCAACAGTTCCTGCTTGTATCATTTTTTTTCTTCACAGGTTCCCAGCTCCTCATCAAGAATTTGTTTGGCAAGTGGATGCTAAACACTGGGCACACACAGGCACAAGGATGAGAAGGAACAGTAGACAATGGCCACTGCTAAAGGAGGGACCGGGGAGGATAAGGAAAAGGGATGCAAAACACCCACTGGGTACCATGCTCACTTCCGGGGGTGGGGGGTGCACATCAGAAGCCCGAGTCTCACCTTCATGCAATATACCTATGTCATAAATCCTTACATGTTCTCCATAATTCCAAAATTAAAAATTTTGTCTAACCTCATTACCTATGCCCACTCTGCACCCCAAGGCCTAGAGTTTCTGTTTCTGAGACTGTACAAGGCTGATTCCCATCTTCGCAGCCTTTTCTGAGTAAAGCCAATGTTACCCCATGCATAGCACAGTTGTGTATTTAACTATGAATGCTACCAATTGCATGGATATTATGAGATAGGGTAGCAGAAGAAGGGATGTAATTGCATTTCCAGCAAATTTGTTTGGACTATTAGTTATTGAAGCCAAATTCCACCATTATTTGGGATACTGCAGAGAAGTCAGCTTTTAAATGCACAATTCATTAATTGTGACATTATATACTTTATTATTTGTTCTAATTACCGTGCTAAAATTCACAAATGTGATCAAATATCTTGAAGAAGGAGAAAACATTTTTTAGTCTTAAAGTGCATTTTTCAGTCAACATGCTATATTCTAACTGCTTATTGAATTGCTTGTCTTGCCCATTGGATTGGCAACTCCATGAAAGCAGAAAATACTGCAGCACCAGTGTGCCCTTAGCATTTCCTTAGCATTTAACCCAGTGTCTGGCATATGGTGGGCATTGACAAATATAACTGACCAATTGAAATACTGACAACATGAGTCAAGTGTTATGAAACGGTCCTGGTTCTTAGGACGGGTGTGGTCTGATAGGACGCAGCAACATGCACAGGCACATGATTCTAGAGCCCAGTTTCTGCTGAGGAAAGAGTCTACACTACAAGGCTCATCACTTGAGTGATGAGTGCTTATCAGCAGTGACTGCTTGGTAAAGGTTGCAATGATCCTTCCTTACGTTGGAAGGCTTGAAAAGGAGATGCCTACCTGTAATTCAGCTTGCTATTGTTAACCACCTTACCAGGGTTAGAAGAAAAGATAGACAGATGTCCAATTGTTACACACCAGCTAAGTGTGGCCCACTCAGAGTTAGTAGCTCCTCTAAGGAAACCCCTCCTTGACCATAACAATCAGAGCATTTAACTACACACTGCACCATAGTTGTTTATTATCTGCCTCTTCTGTGAAATCATGGGTCCCTTGATGGCAGGAGCTGTATCTTCTCAATGCCTAACATAGGGCCTGACACCTAATACATGCCCAGTATTTACTGAATTAATACCTAGACACAAGTCATGATAGAAATGGATTAAAAATGTTTTCTCGGCTCGGGCACAGTGGCTCAGTCTGTAATCCCAGCACTTTGGGAGGCTGAGGCGAAAGGATTGCCTGAGCCCAGGGGTTCGAGACCAGCCTGACTGACTTGGTGAGACCTCGTCTCTACAATAAATCACAAAAACTAGCCATACGTGCATCTGTAGTTCCAGCTACCTGGAAGGCTAAGGCAGAAGGATCGCCTGAGCCCAGCAGGTGGAGGCTGTGGTGGCCGTGAGCAAGCCACTGCACTCCAGTCTGGGTGACAAAGAGTGAGGTGAAACTCCAACAAAAAAAAATGTCCTCTCAATCCCAGAATTATCCAGCATGTATTCATGGGAGACTCCTTTAGATCCAGGCCAGCCTTTTTTTCAGAATCAGAAAATGTGCCCCATACCTCATGATGCAACCTTCTCCAAATAGCAGTTTCTTCATTGCTTACTCTCTTCTATGTTCTCGATTGTATCACACACATAGCTTCATCATGGAACCATGATTGCATTTGTCTTTCTCTGTCAGTCTCTGCTATTTCAGTGCAACCCTCTTGAGAACAAGGTCTGGGTATTATCTGTCTTTATGACATTAGCACCTTGAATGAAATCTAACACCTGCTACATACTTAATAAATGTTAGCTGAAATAAGCTAAAGAAATTAAATGTAAATTAGTCAGTAAGCGAATATGTCATATTGCTTTGCTTTTCATGTGGAGACCCTTAAGAAAGACATAGCCAGAACTTCTTACCTAGTACTCAGTATCACTCAAATAGATTTCAGATGGTCAACATCCCAGTTACCAGAGCAATAAAGAGGCTGTTCAGGCCAGGGATAGGAGAAGCCCCCAGCAAGTGGCCTCTGCCAGAGAAGTCTCCTCCTTCCCTTGCAAATGACTATACATCTATCATTGTCAGTGTCTACCATGACCCACAGTCAAGACTGAGAAGCCCAGGAAGAAAATTTCTTTCAAGACAGTCAACTGCAAAAAATAATGTGAACTTAGAGTTAGTCCTTCCCATATGCAAACTCTTTCTACACGCTGACTTCTGCACCATACAAAACATTTGATGAGTTAAGACTGCAGTCTTTCCTGTTACACAAGGGCCCTCTCCAATCAGTGAGCCGCTGCCTAGAGAAACAACTCACATCTTTTCTTAAGGCATAAAAAGAAGTACCACAAAAATTTAAGAATTTGGTCTAGCAAGTAGCTGTCTTAAGAGCCTAAACTTGATTCCTGAATTTAAAACAAGTACTATGGCATATGTACTGAATTGCAGTCACAAAACAGTTGTAAAACTCTGTATTATATAAAGTTTTACTGTCCTTTTCGAAAGATGGCTTTCCTTCAAGTTGGAAACACAAAATTAGCAAAAAGTCAAATAATGTTTTACCTCTCAGAATATTCCAAATCTTGAGAATACTGCATAATTTATAGCAAACCAACCTACTGCAATGACTTGAAGTCTCAATTTTCTCATCTGCCTAATAGAAGATAGTCATGAAGACTGTAACACACAAGAAAATTGTGAGAAAGTCTCCAGGAGCATTTGATCTAGTCTTTCCCTAAAACGACCATGGACAGCTTAGTTCACGGTGCCCAGCAGGTGCTTTGAATGAATAAGTGAATGACTGGATGGCTGGTGGCTGGCTGGCTGGCTGGCTGGCTGGATGGATGGATGGATGGATGAATTTATATTCCCTGATTCCTAGTGTGTGTCTGGTCTCCTTTCCAGTGGTGGGTAATTTCCTTTGATATTCTTTCAGATAGAGTAATTGAATCCAAGTTGAGCTCTTGGTCAACACTTGCCTCAATTCCATCTTCAGGGGCTGCCTACTCAATTACAGCTGGCCACCTGATGCTTCCTAGGCTCTCAGAAGGCTGAGATGACATCTGGAAAGCACTTGAAAGTGCTTGCATCCAGGCCCTTTTTACTGTGACAGTAGAGAAAATATGTATTGTGAATTACACACATTGATGATAGCTGCAAAATTTCTCAGCGGAGGCTCAGGCAATTATGAGAATCTTTAGTGGGGCAGATCCTAATGAGCTGAAGCGCTAGTGCATTTCCAGGGTGAAGACAGATTTTGAAGAAAGAGTCTGATGCTCTAAGATTTCCACTGGGGTCTGGCGACACTAATGCTATTCTCAAGATTTCCTAGCCAAATGCTTGGTTTGACAGCTGCATTTCTCAAGACAAGTCATATAATACAACATATCCACATTCACGTTTATTTTTGTCTCATGTTCGACAGTCTCATGAGAAAGTGCAACTACTATGCAGGCTCATTTTTTTCAAGGTGACTATCTCCCGTCACAAAATTCTTTGGTTTGCTGAACTATGTTTCCTCTTTTCCCCACAATGATTTTCAACAAGTCTCTTCCGGGTGAACAGTTATACAGACCCCTGAGGTCATCCCCCCATAACTCTGTAATAGACAGCTTCCCTCTCCAAAATACCATTTGCTGTTTTGAGACTTTTAAAATGAAAATCATACTACACAGTGTATTTCTCATACTTTTGTTTGTAATTAAAATTTCGAAAATGGTATGGATGCAGATTTCTTACATTTTCTAAAAATCACAGCTTAATTTATAATGTATGCTTTTACTCAACATGATGCAGAGGGTGAATAGGGTACAAGGAGATTGTGGATTGGGAAGACACATGTGGGCGGTGATAGAAAGACAAGCATTGAAGAGCTTAATTATTTTAAGCAAAGCCCCTCAAAGTTGCAAGATCGCCAGCATGGGAAATCACAGCATTTATGCTTGGTACTCTCTCTCTTATTTCTAACGCAAACCTTGGAAATGGTAATGTAGACTTTTTTCCTCCTCATCAGACCCCCACATCCCACCATGACTTGAATTTGCTAACAAAAGGAGAATCTTAGGTCCAAATGCAAATTTACATTAGTAAATATAAGTGGTCCCAGCTCATAAGAGAGTGGTTCCAGCTCATAAGAGGGCAGCCTTATCATTAATCATCAGATAAATGCAAATTGAAACCAAAATGAAATATTATCTCACACCTATGAGAATGCTTATTATCAAAAACACAACATATAATCTTTTGGCAAGAATGTGGAGAAAAGATAACCCTTGCACACTGTTAGAAGGAATGCAAATTAATATAACCACTATGGAAAACAATATAGAAGTTCCTCAAAATATTAAAAATAGAATTATCATACAATCCAGCAATCCCAGCATGGAGTATACATCTAAAGGATATAAAGTTTTTTTGTTTTTTTTTTTTTTCTTTTTTGAGTCAGAGTCTTACTCTGTCACCCAGGCTGGAGTGCAGTGGCACACTCAAGGCCACCGCAGCCACGACTTGCTGGGCTCAGGCGATCCTTCTGCCTCAGCCTTTCAAGTAGGTGAAACTATAGGTGTGTGGATAATAATATCCACATCGAGATAATTTATTTTTTGGGGGAGATGTATTGTAGAGACAAGGTCTCATCAAGTTGCCCAGACTGGTCTTGAACCTGTGAGTTCAGGCAATACTCTCACCTCGGTCACCCAAAGTGCTGGGATTATAGGCTTGAGCCACCACTCCCAGCCTAGAAAGCAGATTTTAAATGTTCTCACAACAACAACCAAAAAGATAATTATGTTAAGTAATGCATATGCTGATTAGTTTAATTTAGCCACTTCACAATGTATACATATTTCAAAACAACATGTTGTAATAAATAAATACATACAATTTTTGTCAAAAAAAAACACTTTAAAAAATCAGCCTTGATGGAGAGTGGTCCAGGTTGATACCTGCCTCATATGCACTTGTAGTGAAATTATCTTTTTATTCAGACTAAATACCATTGCTATGAAAGACTCTTTGATGGCAAACATCCCACTTCTGCTTGCACTTTAGTACTGCTGTCTGGGAAAAGAAAATGTTTAAGGAGTATATAAAATAGACAAAACAATGCATGGAATTTGTCTTAGGTTCCCCCAGAAGCTGACTCAAAGACAAAGATGTGACAAGTAGTTTACTTAAAAGAAGGTCTCTGGAATCATCACTAAAGATATGGTGCAGTGAGTTAAGGCAGGGAAGGAAGCTGAGAAATTGTGTGTGGGGAGCAGGTTTTCACTGTGAGCAACAGGGCTCCATCCCACAGGGAAACCCTGGGGAACAGAAGAGATCACACCTCAGCTCTATCCCAAATGGTTGTCAGAGACTTGGGGTCTTTGTCCACCGTTGGCTGAGGGCTACTTTCAGGGAATATGGAATACCCTGCTCATCCAGTCTGCCTGACTGCAGCTCACCAGGCAGCCAAAGGAAGCCCTCGGAATAAGAGTCTCAGGCACGTGGAAATGGATGCTGTGAGGCCAACACACACCATGGTGGACAATGTAGAGAAGACATGGTAGAGTACCCACAAACATTGCTATAAAATGGTACATAGGTGAACAGTTGGAAAAAACTTCCTCCACTGAAAGAGGACAGTGCCCTTCTTCTTACATTAAAAAATGAAATAAAATAACATTTAGTATAGTGAGATGATAATGGAGTTGGGGAAAATTCATTTTGCTATCCTGATACACTTGCAACATTGGAACATTCAACCCATCTCCAGAATTGCTCATGAAACTTTTAAGGGGCAAGCTCTGACAAATGTGTCCCCATTTATTCTTTCTCCCTTCCTCCCTCCTTTCCTTCTTTCCGTCCTACCTTCCTTCCCTCCTTTTTCCTTTCTTTAATTTACTTTTTCTTTAATATGATAACTTATCTATGGGTATCAGGAAAAACTGATATTTTGAAAGGCATTTATCATATATACTGGATTTTGTAAAACTTTCTTTTATTGAATTTTTTTCTGTGATTTTGTTGACCTCTTTTACAGTTCACTGAATATGTGATCATATCAATAACCTGAAATAGCTTGACCATTTCTTGATAATTATAGCTGATGTTTGTTAGGTATAAGTCACAGACAGGCATTATTCTAAATCAATTTAATGCATGAATTGATTCTTTCAATAAGCTATGAGATGGAGACTACGATTACTCTCATTTTATAAGTGTTAAACCAAAGCAAGATAAGAGGTCAACATGCAGCCCACGCTCACCAAGCTGATCTGGGAGCTAAACTCAAGTTGTCCATAGGTAGTGTTTATATTCTCAATCACTTTGGTTCCTCACTGATGATTAAGCATCTTTACAACCATCAGTGAGTGTAATTTATTGTAGGTATAAAATCTTTGAAGGATGTATGGCTTGCTTTCATGTGCCACATGGCTTCAAAGAATTACACCTGCTCATATCAGCACTTGGTTTTTGGTGTCAGTTTGCTTTGCCCCATTTCCTCTTTCTTCCACAATGTCAGGACTTCCTCTTAGGTAGAATTTTGCATTCAATAAAATAATGACAATTTTATTCTGCAAAGACTAACAAGTATGAAATTTGTGTCAATTGTCAGGGATTTTCTGAAGACACTTTTCTTTTAACTTTCAGGTTTTATGTCTAGTCAAGTCTGATATCTGAAGAAATTTCTGAATGACATGGAAAAAATGAAGGGTCTGAAAATACTGCTCATGCAAATTTAATTTGATCAGAGTTCCAAAATTAACATTAATACAAGGAAAACCCAGAAAATCTATTTTACTAGAATATATGTTTCACCAGACCAGAAAGTTTCTTCCTCTCATTTGCTACTTTATCTACAGTGTGTATAGTAGGGATGGTGCTATTACGGTTTCAAGAAATAGTTTTATTAAATGTTTTATTTTAGCACAGTGTTAGATTTATAGAAAAGTTATGAAATGGTACAAGGAATTTTCATGTACCCCACTCCCAATTTCACCTATTACTAACATTTTACATTAGTAAGGTTCATTTGTTAAAAATTAATGAATTGTTGTGAGGCAATATTGGTACATTATTATGAACAAAAGTCCACAGTTTATTAAGATTTCCTTAGTTTTTACCTAGTGTCTTTTCATGTTCCAGGATCCCATATAGGATACCATATGACATTTTGTTGTAGTATCTTTTTAGGCTCCATTGATAGTGACACTCTCAGACTTCCCTTATTTTGTATGACCTTAATAGTTTTGAGAAGTACTGTCAAAGTATTTTGTAGACTATCTTTCAGTTAGAATTTGAACTTTTTTTTTCATGATTACACTCAGATTGTGGACTTTTGGGAGGAAGATCAAAGAGGTAAAGTTCTATTTTCATCTCATGATAAAAGGGTAAGTGGTAGCAAGATGACTCGTTGTTGTTGACCTTGATCACCTGGCTGAGGTCATATTTGTCAGATTTCTCCTCTACAGAATTAGTCTTTTCCTCTTTTCCAAAACATATTCTTTGAAAGAAAGTCACTACATAACAGTTCACAATGAAGTAATGGGGAGCTGTGTGCCATCTCCTTGAGGATAAAATATCTGCATACATGACTTGAAAATCTTCTGCAGAAGAGATTTGTCTTTTCCCCCCGGTTATATATGTGTTCAACTATTTATTTATATCAATAATGATTCATGAATATTTCTTATATATTTTTGTTTATAATGCAATACCACTTTATTTGTCTTATGGCTCAAATTTTTCCATCCTTCATCACTGGGAATTCCTTCATTCAGGCCCTGAGTCCCTCTGACACACCCCCATCATTGTGGGGTTATTTTGTTTCAGCCATTTCTTATTTTCTGGCACTACAAGATGCTCCAGACTCATTTTGTATATCTCCTGGCCCAATCTTACCATCAGAAATTTCTCCATGGTTCCTTTTATTGGAGAATGGTATTGAAAGGGCATTAGGCATGCTTGTTGTTACTTGGGGATCACTGCTTATGAGCCATCATAGCTGATAGTGAAAGACAAAACTATGTGTATACTAACTTGTATATATTTATATGTCTGTAAATATTTTCACAGGTAACCACCTGCATCTTTAAGCAATATTTTTTTTTTTTTTGAGTTGGAGTCTTACTCTGTCCCCCAGGCTGGATTGCAATGGCACACTCACGGCCACAGCAGTCTCGACTTGCTGGGTTCAGGCGATTCTTCCACTTCAGCCCTCCAAGTAGCTGGGACTAAAGGCGTGTGCCACCACGCCGGGTTAATTTTTTTGATTTATCGTAGAGATAAGGTCTCGCCAAGTTGCCCAGGCTGGCCTCAAACCCATGGACTCAGGTAGTCTTCTCACCTCGGCCTCCCAAAGTGCTGGGATTACAGTCATGAGTCACTGTGCCTGGCCAGCAACACTTTTTAATGGAAGTTATAGGATGATATTTCAGGAGAAGAAGTAACTCAATGTCTTTTTTTTCAAATCTTAGGTTTGGGGGTACATGTGAAGGATGAATATATGAGTAATTGTGTGATGGCGAAGTTTAGGCTTCCATTGAGCCTGCCACGCAGGTGGTGAGCATGGTACCCAATGAGTGGCTTTTCCACCGTTACCCCCCACCCTTTCTCCTCACTTTAGGGGTTCCCAGCATCTATTTGCCTTATTCTTATGCTCGTGTGTAACCAAAGTTTAGCTTCAACTTCTAAATGACAAAGTAAAAACATAAAGCTAAGGGGTTAAGAATGAAACCTGAGAGAATGCTGACGATGCTGTGAAATGCACATAGCCCAAGGTTGTAAACTGAACAGCAGATTATACTCTTATGTTAGAAACATGTTCTCTATTAAAAACTGGCATGAATCAGGCTTCTTAGCAGGGCTTACACATACCGGGGTCATGAAGTCACTGGTATGCTTAACTCAACTGGGTGAATTCCTTGCGTGTATGTGGATAAGCTGTGACCTTTACATAGCAAAGTATATGTGAAAATGGTGAAAAAAATCCCAAGAGAGAGCAACCACAGAGCAAAGTGGACACAAAGCATGAAGGAATGATCACATCATACAACACTTCCTCATTGTAGAGAGGAAAAGAGATATAGAGAAGTACAGCAAACTGCCTACAGAAACAGAACAATAAGGGCCTAGCTACATGTGAATCCCATGACAGCTGACCTCCATCCACTTGGTTCCTTTCCTTGCACTCCATAACCTCTCATTAGGGGCAAAAGACCCCCTTGCAGGCAAACCAAGCACAGATTGGGTAGTCTTATGTAGGAGTAAGAGTTGAAGATCAAACCTGGTGGTTTTGATTCTGGAAGAAGAGGTCTGAGAGGATCTGTGTAGAGGCAAATTGTGTTAAAAAAAAATAGAGACTCACAGAATCACTTTGCAGTCTGACTTTGTGGCTGTTGTGCACATAAAGGACACCCACGGGAGACCCTCTGCTGCAGGGAATGGTGGGGAAAAAGGTAAATGGGAAGAAAGTTAAAAATCTGAGTTTTTAAAAGCAGTTTTAAGAGAAGCTATTTCTGTTTGCAAAATGAGTATTTAGAAGTAATTTGGCTTTTGCAGAAAAAATTCAGAGAAAGTAGACTAGTTTTTAAAGAGGCAGGCCACAGACACTAGGTAACAAGGTGCTGCCTTTATGAACTTGGCGTGTTTATGAATGAACTTGGAGTAAAGTTGGCGTGTTTGTGATAAACATCCTCAAAGTAAGGAATCATGGAGATGATGACCTCATCCTATAGTTCTTAGAGTGGATGAGACCAACGATCTCTCTTGGGTAAGTTTGAATCAAAGACAGCTTTCAATGTAATGTCTCCCTCACAACCTGCTAATCCTTGAGACTCCTGGATTATATACAAGGCACATAAGTAGGGATATAAGGGGAAAAATCAAGTAAATACCAAATTTCTGGTACAAATGAGGAAACAATGAATCTAGGGTGTCTCTTTGTTCTTCTCCTCTACACTGTCAAGGACCGCCATAAATTGCAGTTTTCAGAATTCAACTCATCTAGGCAGCTTCTAGAAACCCCAAAGTGACAAATTCTTTGAAAGACATGTCCCTTTCAATATGGATTTTTAAGATATGGGATAATTTTTAGCATATTCCATGTCAAAACCAAACATGCTCAGAAGGAAACTGGAATACTAAAGTTTGCAGTCATTCTCATCCAAATCACCTATGAGGACACATATGATTAATAGGATAGCGGGAACTTCTAACTAATCACAGCAGCGTGCCTGGAGCAAACCCCGTATGAAGTCATAACACTTCATTTTGCATGGCTTCACACAGGGAGTCCTTTTCCAATTGGCAATGGCTGAGAGAATTCTGGTCCAAGTGTCCCTGCACAGGGACGGACTACAGTGCTGGGGGTGGGGAAAGTTTACTTGCTGATCACCAGCTGTATCCTGATGTGCCTCACACACAGCATTTCCCTAATCTCTCATGCAACCTTGCAAGGGAGATATTATTTCCCCCATTTTACAGACTTGAAGAAGTCTAAATGCCAGAGCAGAAATTCAATTTCAGGTCAATCTCACACTCAAAATTCATGTTCTTTTCATGACACCATATTGCGTCCTAAGTATTTTTCTTGTATCTACCATCTTGCTGTTTAAATATATTCTCTTAAGGAAAGGAAATCCCCAAACAGGAGGCAGCATTTGCAGCGAAAAAAAGAACGCTGTGGGACTCAGACAATCTTGAATCTTACTCAATCTACATTAGAAGAGGTTTCCATCTTCCTTTCCTGATTGGTTGAATATTGAGGAAAAAGTAAAGTTCCTCTTCCAGTTTCAACATTGCCTATTCTTGTCTAACATTCAGTCTCTATCTAAACTAATATAATCAACTTTAAACCAAGGTTCAACCCTAGTCTCTTCTCATAACCAAAACCAGCTTTTGTCTGGCTTAGTGCTCCTTTTAAATAGACTATGTTAAAGTCTAAAAACTGAAAAAAAAATTGGAAGGCTGAGGCAGAAGGATCACCTAAGCCCAGCAGGTTGAGGCTGCGGTGACCGTGAGTGTGCCACGGCACTACAACCTGGGCAACAAGAGTGAGACTCCAACTGAAATAAATAAATACATTAAAATTAAAATTAAAAGAAGATCTTATTTCTTTCTTATATTGAAGAAGCCTCATCACGACAGTGATTTAACTCTTTAATTTAGCACTCAACTGGTAATAAAAGCTGTAACCTGGCAGCTGGGGCCCACGGCCCCTTGACAATTGAGACAAACAGGCCTCAAATCCCCAGTCTTGGGGAAAACATTCCTCAAATCCCACCCTACGCTTTCTATGAAACCCTAAGAACATTGTTTTCTAAGTCTCCTCCACCCCAGCCCTTGATCCAGATGCTCATCTGTCTTTTACCCTGGTTGATCTCCACCTACTCACTAGTCTGCACACACAAACATGTGTGCACACACATACACACATGCACGTGCACACACATACACACACACACACATATGCACACAGACTCCTACTGGACTGCACTCACTAGGTTTAGCCCAATATCTGGGTTCATAGAAAGAGTCACCTGCAGACGCTTGGTCTTTTACTCGCTCAGAATCCGTCTAGATTCTCTTTTCTTTCATGTCCTTCCTGCTTTTCTCCTTGCCCCTTTTTACTCACCATCCTTCCTTTTTTAAAGCCCAACTCTCCTTTCTTAAAGCCCAATCTTGGTCATGTCATGTTGCTGACACTCTTTTCTTCTTCCTAGGTCACTCAGCTTGACTCCTCTTCTGTTCCCTTATGGACCAGTCAGAATTCTGCCTGGAAACTCATCCTTTCAAATGGGGTAAAAAATCAGCCCCTGGAAGCAACCCAAATTCACTAAAAAATCAGCCCCTGGAGGCAACCCATGTAAATCCAAAGAGGCAAATGGAGATGCCCCACACAATTTTGCTGGTAGATGGTCAATCTCTCAATTCCTGCCCCCACTTCTAACTGTCCCCACACGTTCCTCCTTTTAGTCTGTGTTAAACAGTCCCTATTCCCCAATTCAGCAGAGTCAAATCTCCATAAGTGCCCCTATTTGCACTATTCAGATCTTTTCCAATTGAAGCTGAGAGGGACGCCTTCAAGAAAAGCTACATGGCGAACATAAGATGCTTTCTTATACTGGTTGGTGGGCACAAAACTAAGTTCCAGCAATGATTGAATGATTGTGTCTCATGCAACATTCTCAACATACTTTTCTGCTTCTTGTCTGACCTCATTTGATGTATTCTAGTCTGAGCTGTCACATTTTTGGAATATCAATATCAAAAGTCATGTATCAACACTCTTTTTAAAATGGAGGAAAGAAACCTATGATACAACTCAATAAATCAATATTCACTTTTACCTTTTTTTTGCCCTATGGTTTTCTTTTCAATGCCTTCCACTGATTTTCTCAATACTTAAACGGAAGAAATCCAAACAGCATAAAGTCATTCAAAGCCTAACATTATCTGCTAAAATATGAAAATTTTTTTTCATTGCTCCCACCTATGAGTTCTCTGCATCTTCTCAACAACCATCTCTCCTAGTACCTTCCTGTTACATGACATCTATGCCACCCTTCCTCCCCTCACCTAAACAATACCGCTGACCACATCACATCTCTCACCTCTTATAAGGTTCTTCAAGACCACATCTCAGATTGACAACACCCCTTTCCCTTGTCTGAATGCATCATGCTGGTGTTTGTTTTCATAACTTCAACTGTGATCACCAAAATTAACACTGAATGGACATTCTGAATGTGCTAAACACAGAAATAAGCATTCTGTATACATCTTGTCACTTAATCTCATTTAAACATGAGGCAAGTACAATTGTTATCTAGCTAGCTAGCTATGAAAAATCAAGCACACACACAGAAGAAAGTTAATTACCCTGGGACACATAGCTGGTAAGAATCAGAACCAGGACTCCTTCTCAGGTCTGTCATCTTCTTAGCCATCACTCAACACATCATTCTGTCTGCACGTGGGTGCCACACCTCAGCACAGGCTTTCTCCTGCCTTGAAAGCTGCTTCCTGCTTGATCCATTCTCATTCAACCTTCAAGACCTCGTCAGTCCCTGCATCTCCTGGAGACCTGCCACTTTTCTATGCCCACAGATTTTTTTTGGAGACCTCATGTCTGCCGACTTCTTCCATAGCCCTGATTACTATGTTGTAACTCTACATGTTGGCTCCTAATGTGGCCAGTTTTCTACAAGTCACATAACTATTCTTTTGCATGTGATAGGATGTCTCCCCACTGTCAGAATATACAGGGCTTTGGATGGGGATTGTGATGCTCTGAATTATACCAGATGACTCACTCTCAAAATGTGTGTTTTCCATCTCTCTGATTCTGGTCTGTATTGAATAGCTTTCACCCAAGGGAGAAACCTCTCCAACAGGGGATGCAAGAGCTGTATCATCAAATTAAAAGCTGAGACAACCACCAGACCAAAAAGGGCCAGACCGGAAAGATTCCTGGATGGCTAGGTGACATGAATAGAGTTCACACTATTGGCTAGAGTAATTGATCTTATAATCTGGGGAGAAAAGGTTGCTGCTGAACAACAGGAAACTCAGTAAATATGAAGATAAGTCGGGGACCTCAGAAATACCCAATGGTAAAAGTACAATTACTGTAGCTTCCATAGACAGGAACACTAGGACAGGGATAAAGATTTGGGTCCCCTATGCAGAAAATGATGACTAAGGTGCTGCCTAGATGCAAGAGGAACCTGGAAGGGGTAAGAGCAAAAAACCACAAAAATATGCTATGGCTTCAGGGCCAGGAATAACATCAACAACTGTGGCCTCTTCCTAGACTTCTTTGCCCTATAATATGATTTTTAAAAATTCTGCTTTATGCTCTTTTCTCACCTTTCCTTTTTGATATAGAATGTGTTAGAGCCAGGGAAAAGGTGAGATTCAAGTTTTGTGGAAGGTCAGTGGAGGGTTACAGGGGCAGGGACAGCCAGAGGAAGACTAGAGAGGGAGTTGTATCGTAATGTCCCACTGTCTGGTAGTGGAAATTAATGCACATCACAATGTTTCTACTATCATTGTGGTCTCACTCTGTTGCCCAGGCTGGAGTGCAGTGGTATGCTCACAGCCACTGCAGCGTCAATCTGCTGGGCTCAGGGGATCCTTCCCCCTCAGCCTTCCAAGTAGCTGGAGCTACAGGCAAGCACCACCACACCTGGCTAGTTTTTTGATTTATTGTAGAGATGAGGTCTTGCTAAGTTGCCCAGGCTGGTCTCAAACTTGTGGGCTCAGGAAATCCTCTCACCTCGGCCTCCCAAAGTGATGGGATTATAGGCGTGAGCCGCCGCACCAGCTTTCCATCATAATTTTAAAAGAAATGGAAGTAGCTATTCCTGTGAATTTTTTTGACCCAAACCAAAAAAGCAGTTTAAAGTCATTTTTCTCTGAATCAATGATATACCCTAGAGTCCCAGGCTCTTTGGTTTGTTTTTTGCAACCCGTACTAAGAAACTCAGTATCTAAGGAAATCTTCCATCTCTGTGAAAGGGCTCCAGGGAAAACAGAAAAGGAAAAAGAGACTGATACCAACCTAGGTCTAACCACACTAGAGCTATGGTATTTCATCTTTTGTTATGTGATTGGTTTCTCTAAGATCTTAGGGGAAAATACTCAGAATTCTACAGGTGTATGTGTAAAAATATACATGATTAGTAAATTAAGTATGTAATGCTCAATTCTTTATACATAAGAATATTCTAGGTAAGTCAATTTATTTTGTATTCACATCCTAAAATAGGATTCTATAGACAACAGGGGGAAAAAAGTTCCAATAGAAAAACTTACTATAATCCAAATGAATGTAACTGAAGTAAGTTAGTAAATTTGTTTCCATGGGAGGGAAATGGAATTTATTTATTTAAAAAATGTGAATTTATTCTTCATGTTTAAACTTCAGACATTTTCAAAGTACTCTTCATTTGATGCAATGTATCTATTGAGATGCTTTTTCCACTGCTCAAATCAGCCTCTCACAACAACACTAGCTGGTACACTGATTCCAATGGGTTCTTAGAACACTTACCTTGCAGAAGATGCCTGTACTACAAGGGACCTACCCTCCAAAAAAAAAGACAATTTTGTTTTTTGAGGGGTCCTCCCTCAAAGTCTAAAAGACCCACTTCTTTAAATTGAGGGACATGATGAGTAATATAAATTCCACAAAAAGATACAAATTACAAAGAGCAAAGTTTTATATTCTATGATTCTCAGGGCTATGTGACACTTAATTATGCCTATATGATGGTGCCTTTAAGGTTTGGGCAGTGCACAACCTATGCAGTTAAATGTAGGAGGGAAGGCACTGCCATATTCTGTCTCAGTATTGAGAAAGGGTAAAAAAAAAACTTTACACTCTTCTAATCGATGCTGAAAGGCAATGTGGGATAGTGAAGGGAAAATAAGCCCTGCAGGCAGCCAGACCTGGGCCAAATCCTGACAGGATACTCTTGGATGAATGAACTCATCTCCCTGGGCGTTTGTCTTAATCTATAAAATGGAGATGACAAAACCTAATCAAAAGATAAACGGTGAGACTCAAACAAATATTATAATGCATGTTATTCATTTATTGCCAAATATGTAACATGATATGCATTCAGATGATATAGTTAATAGCCAGTGTTTAGAATACTATGACAATTTTTCATTAATTCATTTACTTTCTTGGAAACTTTGTTGTGAATGGGCTGGTTTTCATCTCAACCTCTGTCTAGTATACTTTCCTATTGTGCAAAGGCTAGAAAGTTAAAATTGTCATTTCTAAGACTCCCTTGAAACTAGGATACTAGTAATAAATTAATTCTGCCAGCCAAATACTCTTGTGAAAGAAATGGAAGTTGAAAGTGTTGTGGAATTCATCTTTCCACTGCTTCAGCAGTTACTGGTGTTAAGCATGGCCACGGAGACCCTGGGATTTTTTGTGGGATAGTTTCAGTGCTCAAGTGCTAGCTCACGGGTGTTGTGATATTATTGTGGGTGTGGTAGTAAAGGTAGTATTGCCATTGTGATCCCTGGATTGCATCTATGGACTTTAACTCAACAGTTCCAGAAGACGCTGGCCATAGAAAATGATGGAACACTTATAGATACCTCAACAGCTGCCATTGAGGTGATTCCTTCAAAGTGAATGATATGCTTTGGATTACAGATTTTTATATGGCACCTTATTTTCTATAGCCAGAATAAATGGGTCCAGAAACTTAGGGGTAGAGGTAGGCATAGTATTTTCACTTATTCGGATAAGATTCACTCACTCATAAAACTCTTGCTGTTCTGCGCTTGACTTTGAACTCTGCTAGTTCAAAGCTAGTTCTCAATATGTGAATGCTTCCACATAGGTTGTACCATTGAACTTAACCAGTAGGTGACATGGAACCACCATGTAAAAGGGGAGAACCACCACAGAATGGGAAACAATATTTGCCAACTGCATATCTGACAAAGGTCTGACATCCAGGATCTATAAGGAACTCAAATATGTCGAAAGGAAAAAAACAAATCGCCCCATTAAAAAGTGAGCAAAAGACATGACTAGACAATTCTCAAAAGAAGACATATAAAAAGCCGACAGACACATGGAAGAATGCTCAGCCTCACTAAACATCAGAGAAATGCAAGTCAAAACCACACTGAGACACCACCTAATTCCAGTAAGAATGGCCATCCTAAATAAAACAAAAAACAACAGATGCTGGCGAGGATGTAGAGAAATGCGAACGCTTCTACACCAATGGTGGGAATGCAAACTAGTACAACCTCTTTGGAAGACAGTGTGGTGGTACCTGAAAGAACTAGAAATTGACCTTCCATATGACCCAGCAATTCCTCTATTGGGAATTGGACCTCTTTGACATATTGGACCTCTTTGGCTAACAATTTAACTTTTTTCCAAATTTCTCAAAATACTGTGTTTATTGTCCTCCTGCTCCCTGCCCCTCTTCCCCATTTGACTGCAGCAAGTTGATGGAGGCAGCATTGCAGAATGACCGAAAATGGACTCTGGAGTCAGAATGCTTGGAGACAAATCCTGGTTTCTCTATTCCTATGTATGTAACTTGGGGGAAATTATTTAATCTCTGAGGTACCTCAGTTTTCTCATCTGTAAAGTAGGATTGATAGATAAAAGGAAGGAAACATATTAAATGTATAAAAGCTCAAAAAAAGAAGACAAGGGGACTCTCAGTAATGTACTCAGGAATGTGCAGGAGCACTTGAACCATTGTCATGCCCTTCTCTAGGGTCTGTGGCAATATGGTCGGACATTAGCGGGTCTCAGTATCATTTCCCCACTTTCAGTTGAAGCCATGATATCTATCATGGGAGTTAGCTATGTCATGCTGCCTTAACATAAACATGCATATAGTTCTTTCCCTCAGCTGGTTTTCATGCTTTATAGGCTTAGTTATAAGTGCAGAAATTTTAACAATGTATCGGGTACAAAGTGTGGTGGCTAAATATATTAATATTGCTATTATAAACATAGGTTAAAAAGAACTTCCCTATGCGTGAAAGGAGGCCCTGTAATTCTGATGAGAGCCAAGAAAACATGTTGGAAAATCAATCAGAGACCTTTTCAGGCACCTTCTTAGCATAATCATCTGCATGGCCTATAGCATTAGTGCTGGTTTCCATTTGGCTTAGCATTGCTGTGATGTTCTCTGATTCATTTGGGATGAAAGTATGGATAATGGCACATGTACCTCCTTGAGACACAATAAAGATATCTAAAGCCATTCGGTTTTGTAGCACTGCCTTTTGCATTAGAGTATTAATTATTTTTGCTTTCATTCAAGGCTTGCTATGTGAACAAAAGGCTTCGATATGGAGGAACACAAGTTCTAGCGCTATATTGAGTGAAAAGAAATTAAGGACATAATCATACCATTTAAAATAGATCTAGTCCATCAAGTGTGCAGACAGGGCAAGTTGGCTATGTTCGCTTTTTGCAGAGTGCTATATTTGTGTCCTTGGGCCCATAGGAAGCCCAGAGTGCATCTACCAATCCATCTGGGAGGAAGCCAAGGCCATAAATTAGTACCACAGATTCACCGAGTCCCATTGGGAGCTCGCCAGTATACCCCTGGCCTGAGTCCAATCGGTGGCAAATAAATAGCTGTCCTTAAGGACAACAAGGAATTGGCATTGCTCTAAAGGGACCCAGCCCATGTGTCAGGTTGTATTCAAAAGATGTTGCCTTGAGTGGTTTTTTTCTTCACACAAGGGGCTGGTTTGTTTCATCTACCACATTCAGGTGTACACCGTATAATCCCATCCCATATCTGATAGAATTCCATGGTTTGATAATTGAGACTTGGGCCTTCAGGTTCATACTGATTATGTTGGTTAAAAATTAGCATATTATCTTTTATGGTACATTGTTACAAAAGGTAAAATCGTGGCCTGGTTCATTTATAGTTTCCTTAATGGGCCATTGCTGTGAACTAATTCTTAGGTCATCACTATTAGCTGCTCAACTTCCCACTCTGAACTCTTGAATGTACAGATCTAACTGCTTCCAGTCAGTCCCCTGGAGGGGTGACACCCATCAGGGAAGCCCAGAGGCTCCTGAGATTAGAAGTTGCCCACAAATTCAATAATTTGAATAATTGATGTATTAGCATAGGAACAGACCTACTCTAAATACACATTTCCATTGGTAGTTATAACATAGGGCAGCAGAATAAGAATAGCAAGAATCATTTTGTTTGCTTAAATAGCAGCTTTAAGTACTGTACCAACTCTACTGTCCACTGAGGCTGTGGTGCTGGTCTGGGAACAGGGTCTCTCCATTCAGGCGTATACTTTTTCACTCAGGAATGATAGGCTTGATGCCTGCAGGCTTTTAATGCACTAGATGAGTGATAAGTAGGACATCATAGGGTCGCTTACTCTTTTCCTGCAGTTGTTGGTCGGGTCCTTCCTTTCTCCAATCTTTTAGCAGCACTTGCTCCCCTGGGTGGAAGGGATGTCTGGGTTCTCCGCGGTCAAGGAAGTTCTTAGGGGAAGCAAATTTATGAACCGTGGTTAAAATTTGTTCCAAATGGACAATATATTTTCTTATAAGCACTTATGTCTGTGGCCCCACTTCCTTCAGAGGTATAGGAAAAAGGCCTGCCCTAAACAATTTCAAAGGGACTTAAATTAATCCCACTTCAGGGACTGACTTGGACCCTGAGCAATGCAATGCCAAATACCTATGTTTAGTTTACTTGTCTCTCCGAAAGATTCCTAGTCTTTGTTATGCTAAACCATGAATTAAAGGGTTGTCCTAGTCTTACACCTGATGAAGTTTTCTTTGGATTTGCCAAGGGGGGGAGGGTAGGCTGCCGCTTGGCCTGCAGTAAAATGTAATTTAAAAAGTCTAAATGCCTCCTAAAACCTACCTATGGGAAATTTATCTGTCTATGTCTAACCTGTGCTAGCTACCCTGCCTCAATTATTCCTCCCTTAGAGATTTTCGATCCCATAATCATATGAGTGCTGAGGGGTGAAGGTCCATTTTCTATAGCTTCTTCAGAGCTGGCAGTGGGCAGAGTCCTGCCTAGCCAGAGATCAATAATCTCTCCCTGTCTGATCTAAGGCGTCCAGATCTATTTCAGCAGTAGCATTGTTTGCAGGCACCAGCTGGAATCCTTGCCTGACCATTGTGTGGGCATGAAATTGCTGGATTCTGGAAGAAACAAATTTAATCAGACAGTTAAAGAGACATGGACCAAAATTTAGCAGGATTACAATAATTATAATAGGTTTAATAAAAGGAATAACTGAAGGAAACCTCTACTTCTTCAGGAAGTAGAACAATTACGTGAAGCCAAGTATACATTTTGACAATTTAGGTGATGACTCATTACCTTTTGTACAAGAGCTACGAGGCCTGAGGTTACCAGCATAACTTAAATGATAAACTTTAATTTCTGTTGCTTTATTATAAGTAACAGCTTTTAGAGTTTTTAATGTATTTCTGAACTGTAGTGGCAACTTGACAGATTTTTCGGGACAGTAATTTGAACCAGGTACTCAAGTGAATCTTACATAAAATTTTAAGAAAAATCTGAAAATGTTTGGAAACTTGCACCCCCAAAATACTTCATGATGTAATTTCAATTGTAGAAAATGATAAAACTAAAAAGAAAAAAAAAACAAGAGAATTTAAAACAAGTGTAGCCATTTATTTTAAAACATAATTTTCCAGTTTTCATTTTTGTTATAGACAATTTATAGTGGGACTAGTTTACTTATCTAGACTTAATGTCTTTTTAAAAAATTGTCAATATTTTTATTAAAGAACAATAGAGAAAATTAACTAGCAATAGTATCTTTTCTAATTTTTAATTAGTTGGTATAGCAATATTATTGTAAAGAGGTTTTACTGTATGCAATGTTTTAGGGAAAAGGTCAGATGGCTGAAGACAACCCTTGTGGATAGCTTTATTTGAAATTGTCTCTCTATATAAGAAATGAAACCAAACTATACAATTTTATTTTATTTTTTCTTGAAAGAAGCTGTCCTTTTGAAGAAAATTCAAACTATTTTAATTAAAATAGGTATTTCTGGTCAGTCATGGTGGCTCATGCCTATAATACCAGCACTTTGGGAGGCCGAGGTGAGAGAATTGCCTGAGCCCATGAGTTTGAGACCAGCTTGGCCAACTTGGCAAGACCTAATCTCTATAATAAATCAAAAAATTAGCCAGGCATGGTGGTGCACTCCTGTAGTAACAGTTACTTGGAATGCTGAGGTGGAAGGATCACCTAAGCCAAGCAGGTCAAGGCTATGGTGACTGTGAGCGTGCCACTGCACTCCAGTCTGGGTGACAGAGTAAGACTCCAACTCAAAAAAAAAAGTATTTCTGAATTTCTTTTTTTAAATTTTATTTTTTATATTTTATTTTGAAGATGTGGGGTACAATTCAGGATTAGGTATACAAGTGGACATCATACAGGTAAAGTTTGGGCCTCCCTTTGGTCCCTATTTTGCCTGGTTTGTGATCAGATGCCCTTACTGATGTTGTGCCCCCCTCCCCACACACACAACCTGGCAGTATCCTGCTACTGCCAATCCTTCTCTTATAGTATTATGGTAAATGTTCAGGGTGCGTTTATGAGTGAGAATATGTGGTACTCTGTTCTTTGTTTCTGTGATAGATCACTGAGTATTATAGACTCTAAATCCATCCAAGTTGCTGCAAAGTTCATGTTTGTCCTTTATGGCTGTGTAATATTCCATCATGTATATGTACTTTTTAAAAAAATCCAGTCCAGTTTTGATGGGCAGCACGGTTGGTTCCATGTTTTTGCTATTGTGAATAGTGCTGCAATAAACATGTGTGTGCAGGTACATTTTTTGTAGAATGATATGAGTTCCTCTGGGTATATTCAGTAGGGGAACTGTCTTATTTGCACATGAAGTGTAACAAGATTGTTTGCCGTATAGACCCTTTAAAATTAGCTTTGTTGGAACTTTTTTTACAAAGAATTTCAGATCAATTTAAACTTTAATCATAATTCTCTAAAGCATTCTGTTTTGAAATATTATTTCAGTTAGATCCTTGGTAAAATAACCAGTGTTACAAAAGAAAACAAATCCTTATTGAATTTATGTAAAACAACTATACTTATCTGTGGGGGAAAATACCTGTAAATTGCTCCAAGAAAAAGATTTTTCTTTTGACTCTGAAAAATATAACAAAAATAATTGGTAATACTTTAAACAAAGAAGTTATAAAATGATTTGATTTTTATTAACTCAGTTTATGTAATTAACCCTTGTTTCATTAACAGTCTTATATTGGATTAGCAATCCTTATGAGCACACAAGTTTTTAATAGGAGTTCTGGAAGATTTTAAAGTTGTTAGCAATTTGCACTGAATTATACCTTTTAGATTTTAGCTAACTTGACTATGCATGTGACTAATCTTGAGATAGAAAAAACAGGAATTAAGCAGGAAAGCTGACCTCAAGGGTCTTATCTTAGTAAGCAACTGCTTGCCATCTCTGTGTCTGTAAATACGCTTTAAGTAAGCAGCTACATGCCATTTTCCTTAACTGAAACCTCTGCTTCTGTAAATACACTTTATTATACCTCATATGGAAATGTCCATAAAAATGTCTGCTTCAGTGCTTGTTGTAAAAGTAACTGTTCCTGGTCCTAAATTTAAAATTGTAAGCCCACCAATGGCAAACCCGTGTATGTTGTAACCACAGAAAGCTCTATAAAAGCAGCCTGAAACTGAGGGTTGGGGCTCAGATTTTGGGAGGCTACTCCACCTCAGACTTCCGGAATAAACACCTTCGATTCTCCTCTCAGTCTCAGGTGCCTGTTCTGAGTGCATTCATTCCTGCTCCCGGTGAGTTGCTGCAGTTGCTGTTAAAATCTGACATAAACTTTTAATAGTTTGAATTTAAAGACGTAAGTTTGCTGACAACTTAAGTATAAAAAGTATTACAGAAGCAAAGTTTTATAGTGTAAAGCATTTAGCAGAAATGATATTAAACCAATAGACCAATAGACTCAAACAATATGAAAGCATTCTACTTTACTGATTTTTAACATCGTAGTTACTAAGGATTGATGGATTAGTTTTTTTTAAAAAAATACTGTTACTTTGATATAATGGCATTTTGGCCTAGCATCAGTGATTTATCCTAATGGTAAATTAATAGACATAACTATTTTTTTTGCAAACCAGAATGTTCATAGAATTCCTTTCACACATTTCTTTCCACAAGCCTTCCATACACCATCTTTGACATGTTCATGCCATTTTTCGACATGCTTGAACCTTCTATTTTTGTCCTATACTTTCCTTCTTTCAGATAACTATCCACTGCATTATAGGTCAAAAATTTACCATACAAGTTCCTTTTCTAGACAAAATTATTCTTTTTCCTTATATCCTTTTTTCTTACCAAAAACATACTTTTACACCAACAACCTTTTTACATCTTTCCTTTGCTTTTTGGTTTCTTTCTTTTTACCTTTTTCATAGATAACCTTTTACATTCATAATTTGAATTAACCATTTAGTAACTTCTGATGAGAGGTTAGGTGAAACGTCTATCTCTTGGAACACCCTCAGCTCTCACTAGGGAGCAGGTATCAGGAGAAAGAGGTTCAGTATGAACACAAAGTCTGAAAACTTAGCCTCAGTATTAATCAATAAATTAATTTGGACCCCAGCCGCATCCATACAGACCCAGGGATTCTCTGGGTTGATGACAAACAGAGCACTGGACTGGGCTGTGGTCCTCGGGCCCCTTCAGTCAGTGGCCATCATTACCAACCTAGGTGTTACCCCTCCCCCTCAGGAGAGGCCGCGCGGGCTCTTCCGTTGGCCTTCTAGTCCACATGTTGGGCAAGGTCCTGGGGGCTTAGGCCATTGAGGACAATTGCGCTTCAAGTGCCCAGACTGACTGCATCCATAGCAGCAAATACCATTCCCCTTAGCAGATCTCTTCCTACTGGGTCTCTGTTGAGTGGCTGGAGCTTTGCCATTAGTGGAAACTTCCAATAGGTTTGCCTGCTTTTTGTACCGCTGGTGCTCATCCTGGAGTCCTCTTTTTCCCTTGTCTCCATTGCTAAGAACTTCAGAAGTTTTCTGTAATTGGGAATTTGGTATTCTAGTTCCGAGTCAAGCCTCTGGAGTTGGGTATTCAACATCCCATAGGATATAATCTTGTTTGCAAAGTAGTGAAATAAATTTTAAAATGCCTCTACATACGGAACTTCTGACCATTTCCCTTCATGCCTACAAAATGAATTTAATTGCCAGATGGTATTAAAGCACAGAGTCCCATTTCTTTTCCAAACCTCATTATCTGCTAACTTGTATTGAGTCCAAATTTGATTACAATAATAACTTTTTTCATTTTAAACTGCATAATTCTAATTTGCTCCAATTCTTTAAAATATGTCTCAATGGGGTGTCTAAGGGTATAGATTGAGTATTACACATTTTCTTGTTCGTGTTCCTTGAAAACCCAGAATTTTGCCTTTGAACGCCTGTATGATGCATTTCTCAAAGTAAAACTCTAGTAAACAAATAAATACATACATACATACTACATATATACATACATACATAAAGCCATAAATAGCGATGCCAGGTGTCCCTAGAACCCTGATGACTTCTTCCAAGCTGAGCATCCCCAGCCCTCCCTGAAGCTTCCCTCTGCTCCAGGACTTTCCAATGATGCCTTGAAAATGGTCTGGTACTCTTTTAGAGTGAACAGACCACATAGATGTGAAATAACCTGTTCCTACTTATTTTTTATTTTTTTGAGTTGGAGTCTCACTCTGTCACACAGGCTGGAGTGCAGTGGCACACTCATGGGCTTAGGCGATGCTTCCACCTCAGCCTTTCAAGTAGCTGGAACTATAGTTGCGCACTACCACGCCTGGCTTATTTTTTTATTTATTGTAGAGACAGGGTCTCACCAAGTTGCCCAGGCTGGTCTTGAACCCTCAGGCTCAGGCAATCCTCTCGCCTCGGCCTCCCAAAGTGCTGAGATTACAGGCTGAGCCACTGCGCCCAGTCTGTTCTTATATATTTCTAATTATGAACAGGCATGTTTGTTTGAAACCCTTTATAAATTACTAAATTATGGTCTTAGTTGTGAAGTGTGGACAATTAGATGGGCGCGATCAGGTCTCACGCTATTGTGTCACAGTGTACCTAGTATTTCACCTGTCCCGCAGAAGTCCCGGGCTTAGCAAGGTGACTTAATCAGGTGGTAATGGCCAGTTCCCATGCCTCATTACGTCTCACAGAGTATTCAGCATTTAAAACTTTAAAAGAACACTCTAATCCAAACAGGGGAGTTATCTAGCCTCAAATTTTAAAGTAGGGGTTTAGCAGACAGTACACGTCTCTAAGAGACCTCCTACCAGTTTCACAGGGACAGTTAGTTGATCATAAGTTCAGGCAAGGCCGA
>CAUYQG010230931.1:0-31276 GCA_963574415.1 Tarsius wallacei
GGCTAATTTTTTGCTTTGTTATAGAGATGATGAGGTCTTGCCATGTTGCCCAGGCTGGTCTCGAACCTGTGGACTCAGGCAGTCCTCTAACCTTGGCCTCCCAAAGTGCTGGGATTATAGGTGTGAGCCACTGTGCCCAGCTACATATAATTTCTTATTTTGAAATATTATGTGTTTTATAAGAGAAAATTCATGTTTATGTGTTACAATGTGTTTTTATGGAAGGGCTGATAGACTTAATTTGTCTTTGAATGTAGTTATTTTTTCTGTGTCTTGATTGAATCAGAGGCTCCTGGGAGCTTATTAAAATTATACATTCCTTACCTCTGAGGATTATGTTATAGTGAGTGGAATAAGACCCAGGAGTCTGTACAGTATTTTGAAATGCTTATTAGTTGGTCAGAAATAAGTGTGGTTGCTATTATTCCAGGAGACTTTTGAATTTTTTTTAGAAAGCAGGATTTATTAAGAGGACAGAAAAGCTCCCACAGTGAGAGGGGACCCAAAGAGGTTGCCCCATACTTTTTTATTGACCCTTTTTCATATTCTAGATTTTAGTGTATGTCATATGGACATATGTCTCCATTCCTTATGGCATTAAACCAAAGACTAATATTCAAAATGGACATGTCATAGTTAGTTTGAGACTCCTGTAGAATCCTTTTATAAGGTGGGTTGTTAGACACATATTAGACTTGTTATATGACAAATAAGATTCAAGCTATAGGACAAATACGATTTAAGCCAGTCTATCCATCTGTAAAGGTTTAAGTAGTAGTTTACACTTCTTTCCCCTTTAATTGTGTTAAGAACAAAATATTTTGAACTTGTAGGATGTCTTAGTTCATATTTACATGGAAGTTTCACATTTAAGAGTTTTATGAAGATAAATACATCATCATTATACATATTAGCTTTAATTCTTTCAGGTAAATAATCTGATGTCTTAGATTGAATAATTTTCTGTTATTCTGTTGGTAATATTATGTGTCATCAGGAATGTACAACTGTGAAGTTATAGAGATCAACAAGTGTTTTAAGGAGTAGTATTTCTTAGGCCTGGTAAATCAGTGGATTAGATCTAGTGATGAACTATGGAATATAAATAAATGACCAGCCTAAGTACATGTATTACTGAAGTTGTACAATCTATCACTTACATTATACAATCTCTTTTAACATATAAGGACAGTTCAATAGGAGGGTGAGGATTTATTGCAAGAGAATATAATTTGAAGTATAAAGATTCTTGACTGGGTGCAGTAGCTCATGCCTGTAATACCAGTACTTTGGGAGGGTGGGGAGGGAGGATCACTTGAGGCTAGGAGTTCAAGACCAGCCTGGGCAACATAATGAAACCTCCATCTCTAAAAGATACTTTAAAAAATTAGCTAGGCATGGTGGAATGCACTTGAAGTCTTAGCTATTTGAGAGGCTGAGGCAGGAGGATTGCTTGAGCCCAGGAGTTGGAGGCTGCACTGAACTATGGTTACATTACTGCACGCCAGCCTGGGTGACAGAGCAAGACTGTGTTTCTTAAAAAAAAAAAAAAAATTCTGGTTGTGTGTGGTGGCTCACGTCTATAATCCCAGTACTTTGGAAGGCCGAGGAGAGAGAATTGCCTGAGCTCACAGGTTTGAGACCAGTCCGGGCAACTTGATGAGACCTCATCTCTACAATAAATAAAAAAATTAGCCAGGTGTGGTGGTGCATGCCTGTAATTCCAGCTACTTGGAAGACTGAGGTGGAAGGATCGCCTGAGGCTTGCAGACCAAGGCTGCGGTAGCCGTGAGCGTGTCACTGCATTCCAGCCTGGGTGACAGAGACTCCTACTCAAAAAATAAATAAATAAATAAATTCTTGACTCTTTTCAGCAATATAGTTAATGTGATTACATTAAGGCTAATGTAGCTAGGTTATTAAAGCAAGATAACCCAGTTTTCTACCTTTGTTTACTGCTGAAAGACAAAATTTTTAGATTTGTGGGACAGAATGTATAATTCATCCTAAACAGTTAATGAAATTAATTTCAAGTGATTGGTCTTATGTATTATGTTCCTTTCAATTTTGAGAGTTCATCAGCAAAAGGTAACAGTTACTGTAGGTATACAAAATGAACCATAGAGTTGAAATACAATTAATCCTCATTTTATAGAAAGACAAGAAAGCACGGATCTTGATTTGTACCTTGTCTCATAGAGAGTTAGAGATAGATTAGTAGTCTTTCTATTTGTAGTAGTTAGACTATGTTTAATATAAGTGGCAAGGGACCTTTTGCCCCAGACTTTTGAGAAAGTAAATGAAGGTTTCTTTTTCATCCAGTTAATTACCTTTAGCTTCCACAAATGAGTTGAGAATAGAAAGGGGAGGAAGGGAATCTGGCTACTAACCTTCCTTGTTGAGTGTTACTATGCATTTTCAGGGTTTCTAGTTGGTAACATTTTTATTCTTATGTGCTGTCTATAATTCAGTCACTGTATATTCCTGAATTTTTTCCAAACTGTTATTTTAAAATATTTGATAAATCTCTTCCTTAGAAGCCCATTTCTGCATAAGAAATCTACCCACCAAAAAAAGGCCTGGACCTGATGGCTTCCCAGGTGAATTCTATAAGACATACAAGGAAGAGCTGATGTCAATCTTACTGAAAGGATTCCAAACATTCGAATGCTCCCTAGCTCATTTTATGAAGCCAACATCATACTGATATTCAAACCTGGCAAAGACCCAACAAGGAAGAGAATTACAAGCCAATCTCCCTGATGAATATAGATGCAAAAATTCTAAATAAGATTCTAGTAAATTGTATCCGACAAGGTATCTCAAGGATCATCCACTGTGACCAAGTAGGCTGCATTCCTTGGTTGCAGGACTGGTTCATCATTCACAAGACCATAAATGTAATGCAGCACATCACAGATGTAAAACCAAGAACCACATGATTATATCATTAGACGTGGAAAAAGCATTCGATAAAATCCAGTATCCTTTCTTGATAAAAGCTCTTGAGCACCTAGGACTAGAAGGAACATTTGTCAAAACATTAAGAGCCATCTATGATAAATCCACAGGCAACATTTTGCTTAATGGGCAGAAATCAGAAACATTCCCTTGAGAACGGGAACTAGAAAGGATGGCCACTGTCATTCCATCTATTCAACATAGTGTTGGAAGTCTTAGAGCAATCAGGCAAGAGAAAGAGGAAGTCAAGCTATCACTCCTTGCAGACGATATGATTCTGTATCTTGGAAACCCTAGGGAATCTGTCAGAAGCCTCCTCGCATTGATAATCAATTTTGGTAAAGTCTTGGGGTACAAAATCAATGTGCACAAGACAGTTGCATTTCTACACACCAGCAACAAGCAGACAGAGTGCCAAATAAAAAGCATAATCCCATTCACAGTAGCCACCAAAACAATGAAATACCTTGGCATCTACCTAACCAAAGAAGTGAAAGACCTTTACAATGAGAACTACAAAACACAAAGAAATCAAGGATGACACAAACAAATGGAAAAACATTCCATGCTCATGGATTGGAAGAATCAATATTGTCAAGATAAGATGTCCATCCTACTCAAGGCAATCTACAGATTCAATGCAATACTCATTCAATTACCAACATCATTTTTCTCAGACCTGGAAATGACAATATAGAAATTCACATAGCAACAAAAAAGAGCATGAATATCCAAAACAATCCTCAGCAAAAGGAACAAAGTGGGAAGTATCACACTTCTAGACTTTAAACTTTACTGCAAGGCTACAGTAACTAAAATAGCCTGGTACTGATACAAGAATAGGCACAGAGACCACTGGAACAGGACAGAGATTACAGAAGCAAACACTCAATCTCTCAACCAACTCTTCTTTGACAAATCCACCAATAACAACCGCTGGGGAAAGGAGACCATATTTAGCAAATGATGCTGGGAAGACTGGCTGACCACATGCAGAAGAATGAATCAGGACCCCTAACTATCGCCATATACAAAAACCACCTCTAAATGGATCAATGACCTAAGCGTGAAACCTGTAAGAATCCTAGAAGAAGCCACTCTTATGCACATCGGAGTAGGCAACAAATTCTTGATCAAATCCCCAAAAGTGAATGCCATAAAAGCTAAGATAGACAAGTGTACCTTATCAAACTGAAAAGCTTTTGCACAGCAAAAGAAACCCTCAAGAGAGTGGGGAGACAACTCACAGAATGGGAAAAGATATTTACTAATTATGTATCTGACAAAGGGCTAACATCAGGATCTACAAGGAACTCAAACGAGCTGAAAGAAAAAAACAAACAACCCTATTAAAAAGTGAGCAGGCTGGACTTGGTGGCTGAGCCTGTAATCCCAGCACTTTGGGAGGCCGAGGTGAGTGGATTGCCTGGTGCTACAGGTTTGAGACCAACCCGGGCAACTTGGCGAGACCTCATCTCTAAAATAAATAAAAAATTAGCCGGGCATAGTAGTGTGCTCCTGTAGTTCCTGCTACTTGGAAGGCTGAGGCAGAAGGATTGCCAGAGCCCGGCAGGTCCATGCTGGGGTGACCTTGAGTGTGCCACTGCACTCCAGTCTGGGCAACAGAGTGAGACTCCAATTCAAAACAACAACAACAACTACAACAACAACAACAAAAGTGAGCAAAGGACATGAATAGACACTTTTCAAAAGAAGATACACAAGCCTGTCAACAGATATATGAAAAAATGTTCAACCTCACTAATCATCAGAGAAATGCAAATCAAAACCACATTGAGATACCACCTGACTCTAGGAAGGATGGCTGTCATGAATAAATAAAAAAAAGCAGATGCTGATGAGGGAGCAGAGAAAAGGGAACGCTTTTACACTGTTGGTGGGAGTGAAGGCTTGTTCAACCTCTATGGAAAGCAGTATGGCGATTCCTAAAAGAGCTGAAATTCAGCAATATCTCTTCTGGGAATATGCCAAAAAGACATCTGCACACACATGTTTGTAGCGGCCCTATTCACAATAGCAAAAACATGAAACCAATCCTATCGCCCATCAAAAGTGGACTGGATAAAAAATGTGGTACATATACATGATGGAGTATTACACAACCATAAAGAAGAACAAAATTGTGGATTTCACTGCAAATTGGATGGAGTTGGAGACCATCATACTTAGTGATCTGTCGAGGACACAAAGAACTGAATACTGCATGTTGGACCTGTATATTAATAAGTGTACATAAGTGGAACCTGTACATTAATCACATTAGCACAAGGGAGGGATTGGCAGTCACTGGACACTGCCAGGGGTGTGGGGAGGACATATAACAATACAAAGGGTACCTGTTTCTAAACCAGGAGAAGTGAGGACCAGTTGGAGACTCAAACTTCACCTGCATGCAGCCTACTTGGGTAGCCAATTCTGACTTGTACCCCACATCTCTATAATAACATGAAATAAAATTTAAAAAAGGGGAAAAAAAAAGCACATTTTTGGTTCATCAAAATATGAGGCCAGAAGTGTTTGTCAACATTTGAAAAATTGTTTTCCATCCATTTTAATTTGACTTAAAACTGTTGTTAATTCTCAGTCCTCTTCTTATTTGACTTGTCAGCACTTTTAACATACTTGATCATTCCTTCTTCCTTTATATGCTTTTTTCACTTTCCGTCTCTATGATGTTCTCTTGGTTTTCTTCTTATCTCATCAGTTGCACCTTCTCAGTTTATTTTTCTGGTTTCCTCCTCTATTCTTCCTGACCTTTAATGTTGGAATGCCCCGAAACTCAGTTCTCTTCTCTATCTTTATTTTTTTTTAATGTCCAGTCTCGTGGCTACCAGTACTATTTGCTCTTGATTTCTAAACTCATACCTCCAGCTCGAACTTTTCTCCCAAAGTCTAGACTCATGTTTATCCACTTATTTCGTGTCATCACTTGTATGCCTAATACATATTTGAGTCAAGTCCAAGCAGAACTCTATCTTTTCTATCTTTGTTCTGCCCCACAGTCTTCCCCATCTCAGTTGGTTGTAACTAATCTTTTTTCTGTTCCAGCCAGAACTTTGAAGTCATCCTTGTTTGCACATTTACTTGTGCACAGTTGTACTCATGCACATGCTTGCATGTCACATCTAATTCTTCAGAAAATTCTTTTGGTGCTACCGTCAGTATATCTAGAATCTGGGCATTTCTCACCACTAATTGATGTTTAGTTCAAGCCATCTTTGTCTTTCATCTGGATGACTGCTGTAGTCTCCCTAACTAACTAGTCTCCCTGCTTCTTTCTCTTTGTTTCTCTACAGTCTTCTCTACATAGCAGCCAGAGTGAATCTTGATAAAGTAAGTCATATTGTTTCTTTTCTCTGGTGGTTATCCGGTTTCACTTAAAGAATCTTAACTGTGGGTCTACAAGGTTCTGAGTGTGATTGGGCTGTCCATTAGTTCTCTGACTTCTGTAGCTCTCTCCTTTTCTTATTCTGCTTCAGCCTTACTGGCCTTCTTGGTATTTCTTGAACATTTTAGTGCTGTTGCATTGGGCTTGCATGGTTCACTACCTTACTTCAGGTCTTTGTTCAAATGTCAGTTTCTCAGTGAGGACTGTCTTGACCACCTATTAAAAATTGTAGCTGTCTCCCTCCCCCTGAATTCTGTCCCCCTTCCATAGCACTTGCCACCTTATACTATCTAGTTGACTTATTTATTATTTTGCTGTTTTTATTTTTTTCTTTGTATTTTTGCTGTTTATTGCCTATCTTCCCCTTTAGAATGTAGGCTCTAGGATGGCAAAGATCATTGTTTATTTCATCCCTATATCTCAAGCAACAGATATTTCCTGCTGTTTGTTGTTAGAGGAAAGGAAAGAAAATTTCAAGTTTTTTCATTTGTCAGAATTTTTCTGGGTGTAGTAAACATTTTTTTAAAAAGTTGCTGCTTTTAAACTTTTTTCTAATCTGATTACTATAACTTATTTGGATTCTTTTGAACGTTCAAGGAGTCCATTTGATTGTAAATTGAGGCTGGGTATGCTGGCTGGCGCCTGTAATCCCAGCACTTTGGGAGGCTGAGGTGGGAATATTGCTTGAGGCCAGGAGTTTGAGACCAGCCTGGACAACATCTTGAGATCCTATCTCTAATTTAAAAAGAATTTAAAAATTATTTAAAAAAAAAAAGGTAAGTTGAATTGCATTGAGACAGTCATGATAGTGTGATTTTTGTGGTGGTCATGGAATGAATTCCTCCTTAACTTTTGTCAAATTTCTGTCAGGGCCTGTTTTAGTTGTCCAAATCTACATTTTTCTAGAAGAATATTATGTTATAAAAATTTCTCACTTCTCTCAAAAAAGATTATACATGTCATAATGGTTACATATAGGTATATAGGCATGCTGAAAGAAGACTGACTTTTTTCATTAATAGCTCTAGTTTTGAGGTTTTATTTATTTTTTTCTATTTTTGGGGAAAGACTTTTATTGTGGTATTTACATGAGGCAGGCAAAGGCATGGCAGATTGGAATAACTACAGAGGAAGTTGGAAAGTTACACATAAATACATATATGCTGAAATGCAGGTAAATAATCATTATGAGTAGCCCCAGACCCTAGATTATATAGTTGTTTTAAGTGTTCTATCCTGTCCTTCCATCCAGCTGGTCGACCAGTCAGCCAGTTAGCCAGGCAGCCAGCTAACTAGCCAGCAAACAAATGTTTACTTGGTAACTAGTTGAACAAGGGATAGCTGAATACTATTTCTGCTTTTGAGGCCTCTCAGTCTAGACATAGTGATCAATACTTTAATTATTATTAGTGCACTTGACATTCAATATACTATTTGAAGTGAGCATAGGGTGCTTGTTCTGCTAAGGACTAGAAGGTACTTCAGTTTCACGAGTACCATCCTACATAGTTTATGGTGTGAAGATTGTCTTTAAAATCCCAAGCCTATTTATTAGGCTTTTAAATTTATATTCTTCTGTGTCCTCTTTACAGATCTTATAAAATTCTGGGTTTTAATAGAGTTGAAATACTGTGTAAAATGCTTTTTAAACACAGCTGCTTTATTTTTATTGAACAGTTCTGTCATTTAGCAATTTACTAAGATTTGTTCCAATTCAAGATTCTGTGTTTTGGGTGTTGTCACTCATTTCCTCTTAATGTGCTTTTCTTTTTATACTCCATGTTACTTTTCTATATTCTCTTAATATAACAAATACCATGTCATGCACAAAGGTGCCATGTAAATTGTTAAACACAGGAAGATGTAAGGCAGAGTTATTTTCATGATGTATTAATAAAGATATTTGGTTGTTTATGGAGGAGCCTGGGAAAGCTATAAATGTGATTGTTGAGCAGCCTGTGATGTGTCATGGAGAGAACCCTGAAAGGCTATGTATGTGGTTACCTGCCTGCTGTGGTTTGTAGGCTATCTCGTGCCTCAGGTACCCTTTCCATTTCCTGAAAAGAATAATGGGAGATAGCCATAAAAGCAGGAATATGACAGGTATTCAATTAAATTTTTAACTGCTTTGTTTAGGTCTGGTCCTAGATGTTTTTACCACTCTGCTTCGTATTCACATTGAGAGTTTGCTGTAGTCCCATCTTCTTTGAAATGCTTGGTTATTCTGACAGTATTGTGAATCACAAGGTTCTTTCCTCATGGAAATCTTTTTTTCCTCCTTTTGAACTATGAGGTTTACAGCACTCTCTTCTACTAAAGGTATTGCCCTTAACAGTGTACTAATAAGTATTTAGCTTTAACTGTTTTGGCTGAAAATTTGATTTTAGGCCAGGTGCAGTGGTGGCTCACGCTTGTAATCCCAGCACTTTGGGAGACTGAAGCAGGAGAATCACTGGAGCCCGGGAGTTCAAGAGCAGCCTGGCTATATAGCGAGACCCTGTCTCTAATAAATAAATGAAAATAGAGAAAATTTGATTTTAACCTTTAAACAGTGATGGTAACTGAATTTTCCTATCATGTCAAAAACTACTACAGTGATAAGAATTCTTGGGAATGGAGTGACCTTGTAGAAAGTTACTTAAAAAAAGAGGGAAATCTGTCTGGACTTGTTGTGATTTCAAGACAGAAAGATCTTCAGCTTTTATTTTTCTGGACCCAGTTGAAGGCAACATTGTATAGTCTATAATTTTGTAGACTTTCCCCCCTTAATTCTCTTTTTTCTTATTAAAGTGACCTTATCCCTCTTTAGATGACTAGTGCCTTCATTCTAGTTTTATACCCTCTGTGGTTAAAAACTGGAAGAGATTGTTAAGTAGTCATTTGTCACTGATGATTTATTGATCCCAATATATTAAGGTGACCATCTTCTTCTATTATCTTTTCCTTATGGCATAGTAGAATGATGTTCAACTGGTACTATAATTATAGAGTTTAAAAGTGTAACTGAATGGAAGGCTGAGGTGGAAGGATCGCCTGAGCCCAGTAGGTCGAGGCTGCAGTGGCCGTGAGCGTGCCACTGCACTCCAACCTGGGCGACAAGAGTGAGACTCCAACTCAAAAAAAAAAAAGTAACTGAAGAGAGTATCTGACAATTAGAGCAAATACTTGCTTCTTGATTCAATGAACATTTTGATCGTCTACACTGCTATGGGGAATTCAGACTAGTAAAAGGAATGAACAGTGATGAACACTGATGGAGATACGTATCAGGTTCTGGGGGATACACAGGAGATATGCCACTCAGCTTTAGCTGATGAGCCAAGAGGTGAAATGGTGTCTAACATTTCTTTTTCCCCTTTATTAGCTGATGCATAGTTGTTGAAAATAGTGAAATAATTAAGAAGTGTAAGTAGTAAAAAATGCAAATCCTTATTTACACTTTCTGTTCTTAAATTCTCATTCTTCAGAGTTATAGTTAATAGATTGGTAAACTTGCTTCCAGATATTTTCCTATGCATATCCCAACAGTTATTCCCTCTACCACAAAACTGAGCTCACCTACTGTATATATATATAATTTTGTAGCTTGCTTTCCCCCATGTAATATTCTCATATTTCTATTTCCGTATCAGTAGATATAATATAGGCCAACCTAATTTAAAAACTTGCCGCCTCACATAATGGGACGGATATGCCATCATTTATTTACATTATTTCCTATTGCTGGACGCCTAGGTTTCCAGCCTGTTCAAACAATGACTATCCTTGTATAGATATATTCATTCTCTTGTGTAAGTTACCCTTTAAACAATGAAAAGGTGAAGGGAGTGAGGATTATTGGGAAGAGGAAATGTTTTCTAGGTTAAGGGAACAATGTGTAGTTTGAAGACTACTGCTGAAGACAACAGCAAACTTCTGATCAGGGCAGAAGTATTTCTGTTTCTGTACTGTGGAGGTGTAGCACCGCCCGTTTGCTTGAACCTTATGCTGGAGTATCTCATTTTATAATAGGCATTTCTTGATAGAATAATTTATAGTTATTTTCTTACTTTGGAGATCTAAAAACTTTTCAAAAATAAATGTTACTAGATGGAGAAGGAGAATCACAAGCTGATCAAGTGATTATTTGGAGGTCACACAGTGAAGTGGGAGTTCTGGAAATAATTTTTTATCTTAGCTGTCTTTCTCTTAGCTCTGCTGTCTGAGAATGTCTTACTCAGTGTTCAGAATAGCTTTTGGGTGGCTAGTTCCTCACTACCATCCAATTAAAACAAATTTTGATTGATTCTTATAATAAATTAGAACATTGCTAGTTTATCAAGTATATATGAAAACAGCATAGGTGACTTAAAGTAGATGAATTACATTTTGTTATACATTACTTTTTCTTCTTGTTTTTTTGGCAGGGTTTCACTTGGTTACCTAGGCTGGAGTGCAGTGGCATAATTATGGCTTACTGCATGCAGCCTTAGCCTCCTGGGCTCAGGCAGTCCTCCTGCCTCAGGCTCTCAGGTAGCTGGGACTAAATGTTTGTGCCATCACACCTGGCTACTTTATTTTATTTTATTTTATTTTTTATAGAGACGAGGTATCGTTATGTTGCCTAGGCTGGTCTTGAATTCCTGGGCTCAAGTGATCCTCCTGTCTCGGTCTCCCAAAGTGCTGGAATTACAGGCATGAGTCACCACACTTGGGCCATTTTGTTATGTATTACTCTTAAGTGTAAAATCTTGCTATCCTTAAAAACTTTTAGTTGCTGTTGTTTTGTTTCTGACAAATTTCCAATTTTAATGTTGGCCTGCAGTGTAATACGACATGCTAATTAGTGTTATATTTTATCATTCCCTCTATTCAGTAAGAATATCTTGCTTATTATTTAGTTTCTGCTTTTTACATAATCTAATTTTTGCTGATTTTACTGTATTAAAATTATATTGTTAGGAGATAAAGTAAGACTAAAATTAGTGCTAGGCACTGATTATTTATTTATTTATTTATTTATTTTTGGGTTGGAGTCTCACTCTGTTGCCCAGGCTGGAGTGCTGTGGCACACTCATGGCCACCCCAGCATTGACCTGCTGAACTCAGGTTATCCTTCCGCCTCAGCCTTCTAAGTAGCTGGAACTACAGGCACATGCTACCATGCTTGGCTAATTTTTGATTTATTGTAGGGATGAGGTCTCCCCAAGTCGCCTGGACTGGTCTCGAACCCATAGGCTCAAGCAATCCCCTCGACTTGGCCTCCCAAAGTGCTGGGATTTCAGGCCACCGCAGCCTCGACCTGCTGGGCTCCGGCGATCCTTCCGCCTCAGCCTTCCGAGTAGCTGGAATTACAGGCGCGTGCTACCACGCCCGGCTGAATTTTTTGATTTATTGTAGAGATGAGGTTTCGCCTGCCCAGGCGGGTCTCGAACTCGCGGGCTCAGGCAATCCACTCACCTCAGCCTCCCAAGGCGCGGGATTACAGGCTGAGCCACCGAGCCTGGCTGGCACTGGTTTTTAAAAAATGCTTTGGGGCCAGGCTTGATGGTTTATTCCTGTAATTTCAGTACTTTGGGGAGCCAGGGTGGGAGGATTGCTTGAGACCGGGAGTTCAAGACCAGTTTGAACAACAAAGTGAGACCCCCATCTCTACAAAAAAATTAAAAAAATTAGCTGAGCGTGATGGTACATGCCAGTAGTCCCAGCTACTTGGGAGGCTAAGGTGGGAGGATTGTTTGAGTCCAGAAGTTGGAGGTTGCAGTGATCATGCCACTGCACTCCAGCCTGGGCAACAGAATGAGACCCTGACTCTTAAGAAAAAACAGAGCTGGAAACAAAATGATGCATTTAACAAGGGTAATATCTTTCTGAGCTATTTTTAAAAGTAAATGCCCTTCCTTTTGTTTGCCAACAGTGCTTTGCAGTTTGATCACATGTGCTTTGTTGTCAAGAAATCTGATTCTTTGTACAACCCAACTTTTGAAATTTCTTATTCATTTAAAAATGCATGGTAAATAGTTCTACTTAGTGTTATTAACTTGATCAATATTGGTGTTTGGAGTAAATTGGCATAATGTGTTCTCATTATCTTAAACAATTGTGTTATCTATTGTATTACATGATGATGAAGTATTTATAGTTCTCTCTAAGGTAATTAATACTTTATGTGATATGTAATTTTTAAGCATTCATATCTATTCCCTTAAAGTTATTTTTCAAGAGTAAAGTATGCATTTGAACAAATGAAATAAATTCTTCTAAATCTAATTTTTCTAGGGCTGCTTTGGAAGAAGTAGAAGGTGATGTGGCAGAATTGGAACTAAAACTTGATAAGGTAAACTTTACATGTTTAGCTTTTTAAAACATTCTTTTTTTTCCCCATAAATAATGATTAGTTCCTACAATACTAGGTGGCTCATGCTACTTTTTAATCTCTGAGGAAATACTGTTATTATTCTAATTTTACATGTAACAAATTAAGCTTAGAGACATTAAGTAGCTTGCTGAAAGTCTAATCTTAGTGCCAGAGCAAGCATTTGAATCTGTATGTGACTTCAAAACTCACAGGAAATCATTTATATTGTTGGAAATGTGTTTCTGTATTCTCCATCAAAAAGATTGCATCTTTTTCAATGCTTATTTCATATATAACCCGACCTTTCTATAAATTTGAGTGTAGCCGTGTACAAATATAAGTAAAATTTAAAATATTCATTCAGTTTTTAAACCAATGCCAGAAATGCTTAATATTTACTTAATAATTTTTATGATCATATTTTATGGAAGGATAAATGTACACTGATTCCCACCTTCTATATTAATTATTGATAAAATTTTTTGGTGTCTGTCCAAGAAACATTGTCTGCTATATACTAGGCACAAATATTAGAGTAATACATGGCTTCTGATCTGTTTGTTTAGACATGCCTCTGTATTGCTCATTTAAATTTCTGAAAATGGCCGGGCATGGTGGCTCATGCCTATAATCCCAGCACTTTGAGAGATGAGAGGATTGTCTGAACTCACAGGGTTGAGACCAGCCTGGGCAACTTGGTGAGACCTCATCTCTACAATAAAAATAAAAAAATCAGCCAGGCATGATGGCGCATGCCTGTAGTTCCAGCTACTTGGAAGGCTTAGGCAGAAGGATCACCTGAGCCCAGCAGGTCAAGGCTGTGGTGGCCATGAGCATGCCTTTGCACTCCAGTCTGGGTGACAAAGTGAGACTCCCACTCAAAAAAAAAAAAAGCCTTACAAATTTTTTTCTGGATATCACTTACATGCATATATTCGTAATACCTTCTATGAAAATAATTTCCTAGTTATATAATTATTATTGTAAATGCTATTGCTGTATAAGGCAATGCTTCTCTAACCCTAATTGTGCTTAGGAATTCCCCTGGGGACCTTACTTTGTGAAAATACAGATTTTGATTTACTATATGGGGATACCTGAGATTCTGTGATTCTTACTAGACTCCAAGCGATGACCATGCTACTGGCCCATGGACCACACTTTGAGTAGCAAAGATACAGAACATATTAATTAGGTTGAGGGTTTTTTAAATGGTTTCAAATTATAAAACATATCTGTATATAACCCAAATAGTATAGAAACTATATGAAACCATCGTATTAGTTATATATGTAAACAAATCAAAATTTTAGAAAGTTTGGTAATGTTATTTTTATATAGAATGCTATAATTTTTAAAGCAGTGTAATATACAGTATCGTATGAGGTAGGTAGGGCAAGTGTTATTACTCCCATATTTTAGATGAGGATACCAAAGCCCAAGAAAGCGAAGGGGACTTGCCTCAAAACATACAGTAGGAGAGATAGAATTAGGGTTAGAACCCCTCTGTTTTTATTGTCAGTTCAGTGCTCTTCTTGTGTACCACTGCTCTTCAGGGTCCATCCTGCGGGAGCACATGCCACATGGAAATTCTCTGAGGTACACTAGCAAGCTTCCAAGCAAATGTTTGTAAAAATTAGTATTTTATTTTTTGGGTAAGGATATTATTTTCAAATATCTTTCTATATTTTGTGCTTAAAATTTTATGTAAGGACTTTTAAGTACTATTTAATTATTATTAAATTATTATTACATTATTACACTTATATTTAAGTACTCTTTGAAACAAAGTTTTAAATTCTTAAGGTAGATGACAATAGATGTAGTTTTGATTTTATGGTAGATTTATGAAAGAGTATATAGTATGGTGAGTCTTTTTAAAGAATCACAGAGTAGTATAATAAGGATATGTATCCTTTTTAGGTAGAACTGCATATAAATAATATGAAACACCATGATGGGGGACCTCAAAGTTTAAAGTACTTAAACAGATAGAATTCACTGACAGTGTTTTTGCTAATGATTTTGCTTTTATGAGTGGATTTTTTTTTCTTTATATTATTTGCAATGGCAGAATCTTTTTTCTTTTTTTTTTTTTGAGTTGGAGTCTCACTCTGTCGCCCAGGCTAGAGCGCAGTGGCACGCTCATGGCCACCCCAGCGTCAACCTGCTGGGGGCTCAGGCAATTCTTCTGCCTCAGCTTTCCATGTAGCTGGATTTACAGGCACGTGCTACCATGCCTGGCTAATTTTTTGATTTATTGTTGAGATGGGATCTCACCAAGTTGCCCAGACTGTTCTCCAACTTGTGGACTCAGGCAATCCCCTCACCTTGGCTTCCCAAAGTGTTGGGATTACAGGCTTGAGCCACTGCGCCTGGCTACTTGGTAGAATTTTAAAACAAAAGATTCAAATCTAAAACAAGTTATTATTAAAGTATTGACATTCAATACTAAGAACTCTAGGCTACTTAAGGACATTATGGAAACTTGACAGCTTTCTTTCTATTCGCCCTCCCTTGACAGTTCCATAGTTATTTTTATGTTTTTCTGGTTTGTGATCTTGACCTCTTATAAAATGTACCTCTCCCAAATTTCTAAATATTATCATTTTTACTATAGTGTTATAGGGAGTAAGCATAGAGAAGGGAGCCTAATAGGAGCAAGAAATGGTTGTTATTGTAGGTGGTGGCATTGAAGAACTAATGCGGGTGGAAAGGTTGCCTCAGGACTAGTTTAGTGATTTCATAACTTTGTACAGGGTAAGTTCCACCTATAGTATCATTGCAAATCATGCCAGGGACAGGTTCAACTAGCTTGATAACTTGGCTTATATTTATTTTGCTTATATTGTATGCTACCAGTAGTTACATTCTTACTAATGAATAATGTATAATGAGTGGCATTGCTCTAGCTGAGTTCAATTTTTTTTTTTTTTTGAGTGGAGGGTCTCTGTCGCTCAGGCTGGAGGGTAGTGGTACAATCACGGCTCACCACAGCCTTGATTTCCTGGGTTCAGGCAATCCTTCTTTTGTGGCCTCCTGAGTAGCTAGGACTACAGGTTCAAGCTGCCATGCCTGGCTAATTTTAAAAAATTTTTCTGTAGAGATGAGGTCTTGCTGTGTTGTCTAGGCTTGTCTAGAACTCCTGAACTCAAGCAAATCCTCCTGCCTCGACCTCCCAGTGTTCGGGGATTATAGGTATGAGCCATCGTGCCTGGCCTGAGTTCAAGTATTTATCCATTCTGCAAGGTGTTCTGGCCTTGGCAGCATCATGGTATATCATAGTTGCCATCCTAGAAATTCTGTACATGCTGCATTGTCTCATTGGCATGTTTATTCTCTTTTGTTAAGCAGATACCCTTTAAATCGCAGCTCAAGTGTTACTAAACTTTGGCTCTTTTTCTTGTATTGCATTGTTTTTTGTATGTACTTTGATTTAAACTATTACAATATTGTTGTAAGTTTTGGTTTATAGCATAGCCTAGTAGTTAAGAGCACAAGGCCTGGAGCTGCTTGAGTTTGAATCTGAGTCTACCACTTTCTAACTGTATGACTTTGGAAAATCAAGAGTGTCTATTCATAAGGTTATTATGAGAATAGTGTGAGGTAATATGTATAAAGTACTTAGCACTGTTCTTGGAACATGGTAAATTCTAAATAGACATTCATTGTGATAATGCCTCTTCAACAGATTATTAGTTCCTTGAAGAAAGAGATTGTCTTTAATAGTGAAAAAAGTATTTGTTTTGTACACTTACTGTGTACAAAGTCCTATGTTTTACTTATATTATCTCTAATCTTGGTAACAATGTTACAAAGTTGGTGTTATCCCCAATTTTAACATGAAAAAAATTAGAATTAGAATGTTGCTGGAGGATATTTGGCAAATAAATTGTTTGCATTTCTATCTTCTAGCAAAATGTCTATGACATAGTAATTGCTTAGTTAAAAAGTTGTTGAATGAATTAGAATTACTAGTTTGATAATTTTGACTAGCTGACATTTAATCTTATTCTTAGGTAATAATATTTTCTCTTTGCAGGCATGTATTTTTCAATTATAATTTCATTCATTAATATCATCTAATAAGGATTTTGCCAGCAGGCAACATCTCTCTTTCTTTTCCTCCCTCCCTTCCTTCCTCTTTCTCTGTGCCCTCACCCCTCATTTTCTTTTCTTTTTTTTTTTTTTTGAGTTGGAGTCTCACTCTCCCCCAGGCTGAAGTGCATGGCCACTGCAGCCTTGACCTGCTGGGCTCAGGTGATCCTTCCACCTCAGCCTTCCAAGTAGCTGAAACTACAGGCATGCGCCACTACACAGGGCTACTTTTTTGGTATATTGTAGAGACAAGGTCTCACCAAGTTGCTCAGGCTGGTCTTGAACCCCTGAACTCAGGCAAACCTCTCATCTCTGCCTCCCAAAGTGTTGGGATTACAGGCATGAGCCACTATGCCCGGTGCCTCCTCAATTTCTAGCGAGTTATTTCTTCTAGATAGCTGCAGTGTATATATGGTTTTGCTATATGACAATTTCATTTTCTCTCTTAACTTTTATGATAGTGACCTCTATTCTAATTCTAATACATATTTTCATGGCTGTATTCTGTGCCTCATCATTCAGAGTTCTAATCTCTGAAATCTGGAATGCTGATATTCTACCTTCTGACTTGAGTCACCAGTCCTTCCAGTTCTCAACCTCTCTACTGCTTTTGTTTTTCAAGTTTACCTCTGGTCTTTTAATCTACCTGTGATATTTCAGATCACTTTTAAATTGGCTTCTGTGAATTTGCTTTTTGTAATTTTTTTATTGAGATAAAATTCATCTAACATAAACTCCACCATTTCAGAGTATAATTCAGTGGTTTTTAGTATAGTCATAATGTTGTTCAACTATCACCACTATCTAATTCCAAAATATTTTCATCACCCTAAAAAGAAGCCCTATGCCTGTTAGCAGTCACTCCCAGTTCTCCCCTCCCTCCATCTTCTGGCAGTCTAATCTACTACCTGTCTTTGTATAGGTATGGGCCATCGATTTGCCTGTTCTGAACATTTCATATAAATGGAATAATACAATATTTGACCTTTTATAACTAGCTTCTTTCTCTAAGCATAATGTTTTTAAAGATTTGTTCATGATGTAGCATGTATTAATACTTACTTTTCTATAGTTGGATAATATGCATGAATGTACCACAGTTTGTTTATTCATTCATCAGTTGATGTACATTTGGGTTGTTTCTGTCTTTTTAAAAAAGTTTATTTAAGTCTGAGTCTCATTCTGTTGCCCAGGCTGGAGTGCAGTGGCACACTCGTGGCCATTGCAGCCTCAACCTGCTGGACTTGGGCGATCCTTCTGCCTCGGCCTTCCAAGTAGCTGGGACTACAGGCGTGCACCACCATGCCTGCCTAATTTTTTGATTTATTGTAGAGATGAGGTCTCACCAAGTTGTACAGGCTGGCCTTGAACCCCTTGGCTCAGGCAGTCTTCTCACCTCCACCTCCCAATGTGCTGGAATTATAGGTGTGAGCCACTACACCCGACTTGTTTCTCTTTTTTTGGCTGTTATGATTAATGCTGTTAGGAGCCTTTTCAGTCTACTCTTAATTTTATTACATCACTATTTCTCTTCATAGACCTTCATTTCCCTTCCATAACTCCTACTCTGCAGAATTCTCACTGTTTTTGGTCTAACTGTCTATTTGCCCCATCCCGGGGTTCCAACCCCCCCCCCCCCGCAGGAGAAATTACCCAACTGTTTGGTGAAACCAATAGATGGAGCTACACATTCTTGGATTTTTTTTTTTTTTTTTAAATCAGGGTTCCACTCTGCCTAGACTGGAGTGCAGTGGTGGGATCATGGCTCACTGTAGCCTCCACCTCCTGGATTCAGGTGATCCTTCTTTCTCAGCTTCCAAAGTACTCCCAGCTAAGATTTTTTAATTTTTTGTAGAGATGAGGTATTGCTATGTTGCCAGGCTGGTCTTGAATTCCTGTGCTCAAGCAATCCTCCTGCCTCCCAAAGTGTTGAGATTATAGACGTGAGCCACCATACCCAGCCTGGAATTCTTGATATAAGCACATTTTCCAAAACTCAATCAGGTCCCTCTCTTGTTACCATTAGCAACTCTTTAGTACTTCACTATTTTCTCGATTTACCATCTTGTTCTTCATTCTTAGCAGATGACATTGCCTCTTCCTTCTACTTGATGGCAGTGCTTTTGTTTTTTGCTCCTAATCTAGAAACCTAACAGAATTTTTTCTTGTTTTTTCTGTCCATTTGAGTGACACAGGTATCCCTTTTTAAATGCAATTTCCAACTCTCTGCCTCCTCAGGACTTTGCTTTTAGCCCGCTCTCTCCTTTCCCTTCTCTGCTACCTCTTTATCTTAAGTTGATAGAGATGTTCCAGTTTGTTTCTTACTAAGTTGGTTTTTTAGTAAAAACAAACAATAAGAAAATCTCCCCCCTGACAAGGAAGTACAAATGTCAATTTAATAATTACTATGTGCCAGTAACAGTTTGTGCTAAGATCTTGATGTGCATTATCTTACCCTTTTTTTGTAATCTCGTATGGTTTGGTTCCATTGTTATGTATCATACAGAAGAAGAAATGGAAGTTTGCTTAGGTTAAAGTCCTCTGGGCTTACGTGGATGGTTAAGTATGGCAGCAGGAATTGAACCTAAGCAGACTGAACTGTTTTTGAATTATTTAGCTTGTTGAATGAGTAATCGTTGGTATAAAATTCAAAGGTAACCCAGTGAATATTAGTCATCTTCTGATCTCTTTCCTAGAGAAACATAGTGAAGTAGTTTCTTGAGTGTCCTTTCAGAAATTTTCTAAGCATATGAAAGTATTTATACTCTTTAGTACAAATGACTCTTCCCATTCCAGCAGAAATATTAGTTCTGTTCTACATTTTGATTTTTCTCTTAATACATATATCGTGAATGATACTTGTTAGTTAATTATAGAGCTATTTCATTTTTTTAATGGCTACATTGTATTATATTGCATGGCTATAACATTATCTACTTTTCTATTGGTGGACACAGATTGCTACTGGTATTTTACGGTGACTACAGTGAATAGCTTTTCATGTGTCATGTGTCTTATGTACAAATATATCTGTGTGGTACATTTTTGAAAATGCAATTGCTAAGTGAGAAGTTTTATAATTTTTAAATTTTGATAACTGTTACTCAGTAGCCCTCCATGGAAATTGTGCCAATTTATACTCCCACCAATAATGTAATAGGACACCTGTTTTCTCATATCTGCCCTCTTCAAGACAGCATGTTATCAAAACTGTTGACCTTTATTGTTCTATAAAAGAAAAAATAGTAATTTGCATTTCTTTTTTTATGAGTCAGAGTGAACATCTTTTCTTGGGTTTCAGACACATTTGTGTTTCCTTTCTTGGGAATTATCTGTGCATGTCTGTCACTCATTTTTTTTCTAGTGAATGGTTGGATTTTCAGAATGACGTGTACACCCTTTCTTATGGTAGGAAAATTAATCCCTTCGGATTTGTTGCTAATAATTGTTTTCTTATATTGTTGTCTTTTGACTGTGTTTATTATTTTTTTAATGAGTGATTTATTTTTATGTAGTTCTATTTATTAATTTCTTTTTTCTATGGCTTTTATGTTTACATCCTTCTCAGAATGGCTTTTTCTACTTTGAGATTATAAAAAAATTTTCTTGTTTAGATTTCTGATTTTATTTTTTGTTTAAATTTTTATTCCATGCGAAATTAATTTAGGGGTTGACTCCAACTTAGCTTCTTTCTTTTTTTATCCCCTTTAGATAACTGTCCAGTGTCCCTAATGTCATTTATTGGATAATTTTTCCCCTACTTGATAGGATATTATTTTAATCAAATACTTACTGCATATTTGTGTCTATTTCTTGACTTTGTATTCTATTCCATGATCTGTTTGTCAGTATGCTTTTACTACCAGACTTGTAATGACTACACCTTTACAGTATTTTTTTTTTTTTTTTGAGTTGAAGTCTCACTCTCTCACCCAGGCTGGAGTGCAGTGGCATGCTCCCAACCATTGCAGCCTCTACCTGCTGGGCTCGGGCAACCCTTCCTCAGCCTTCCAAGTAGCCAGAACTACAGGCACGCGCTACCATGCCCAGCAAATTTTCTGATTTATTGTAGAATAAATGTTGCCCAGGCTGGTCTTGAACCCTTAGGCTCAGGCAATCCTCTTGCCTCAGCCTCCCAAAGTGCTGGGATTATAGGCATGAGCCACCGTGCCAGGTATTTTTAATATCAGGTAGGATTAATGTTTCCTCACTTCATTACTGTTTTTCAACATTTTTTTATTGCTTTTCTTGCATGTGGTTACTCTGTGTAAACTTTAGAATCAGTTTTTCTGGCAAGACATTTTATTTTGTAAATAGCAGAGTATCTAAAGGACTTATCTCTGTCAGCATTTCTTATGGTAGATTTTGTGGAATATTCGTCCTTTGAGGATGTTTCTCCTAAAGAGAATTTTAGGGTCATTTGTTATTGAGAAATGCTGCACATTACACTTCCCCTTTTGGATGCACACTAATGTATAAGAGCTCTTGAAAGTACAGCAATGTCTTCTGCCTTTTCTAGGAATCCTCTCCTGGTCCTCACAGTCCTAGTTAGATGTTCTTCCTTTTATCTCTCATGTGTGGCTTTGTCATAGTAGTTATGTTTGTGCACTGTAGGACTTATCTGTTTGTCTACTGGTTAGAATTTTAGAATTAGAGCTTTTTGAGAGCAAAGATTCTGTTTTAATTTCTGTCCCTCTGGGCCTTAGGGCAACAGTTTTAAATTATACTCCTTGCATCCTTAAGAAGTTTTTTCAAGTTTTTCTTGGCTCTTTATCCTCTTCTTGGTATCCCATCTTTCTACCTTCCTCAGTTCTTTTCCATCCCTTTTCTAGAGCAGTTTCCCTTTTATCTATTTGTTTTATTCTATTTTTGAAATATTTGACATTTAACAAGGTTTTCTTTAAAGAATGTAAGGTTTGTGAATGAATGAAAGAAAAAAGGAGAGAAGGAAGAAAATAAGGAAGGAAAGAAAGGAAAAAGAGGGAAGAAGAGAGAGAGAGAAAGAGGGGAGGGCAGGCGGGTGCAGGTACTTGGGCTTAGACAATGCCTAGAACAATATTGGAGAAATATTTTTTTGAGTAAGTGGTTCATTAATCAATTCAGATATCTGCTTTGATAGGCTGATATTGAAATTATCAACAAGACTAACCCACTATACCAGTTTATTCCCCTGTCCTCCAACATACTAAATAGCTTCAAAAAATTGAATTATCTTTGTATCATACTGCTTATTTATCCCTTTCTTTCTTCTAGTAGGTGCTTAATACATTTTAATGGTGTGAATTTGACTCAATAAAATGATTTTTTGTTGTTGTTATCAAACATCTTCTGGGCCCTAAAAGGTCAACTTTTTTTTTTGGTAAAACTCTTCTCTGAGTTATAAGCTAAAGGAAATTTGGTTTATTTCTATTTTTTTTTTTTATTTTAATTTAATGTAATTTTTTTTTTTGAGTTGGAGTCTCACTCTGTCGCCTAGACTGGAGTGCAGTGGCCGCTCCCGGCCACCACAGCTTTCGACCTGCTGGGCTTTGGCGGTCCTTCCTCCTCAGCCTTCCAAGTAGCTGGAACTACAGGCGCGCGCTACCACACCTGGCTAATTTTTGATTATTGTAGAGATGAGGTCTTGCCAAGTTGCACAGGCGGGTCTTGAACCCGTGGGCTCAGGTAATCCACTCAATTTAGCCTCCCAAGGCGCGGGATTACAGGCTGAGCCACCGAGCCCAGCTTGTTTTTGGTTTATTAACTAGGTTAACTCATGATTACTGCCAACACTTGTTTGAGTAAGCAATATAAAATTATTTTCAACCTGTTGTAATTTTTTTTTTCTTTTTCAGCTTGTGAAACTTTGTATTGCAATGATTGATACTGGAAAAGCCTTTTGTGTTGCAAATAAACAGTTCATGAATGGAATTCGAGATCTGGCTCAGTATTCTAGTAATGATGCTGTAGTTGAGGTTAGTATTATTACATTTACAGTTAAAATGAAAAAAATCAGAAGACATTGAAATCTGTGCATTCGTTTACCTTATTTATTATTATTGTGATGCTTAAAATTAGAAGTAGAAAAATTATCACCTGTTGGTGCTATCACATATAATCCTGTTTTCTGAGATAATTAGTAGTTGATTTGGGTTTTGCAAATCTGGCATCACTCCCCTAACCCAGCTTCTTCCTATTTTTGCTGTTTCACTAAATTTACTTGTTGCTAGGTGAGCTGAAGCAACTGTCAGAAGACCTGAGGACAGAGAGAGCAGGATCATGCCTGCTAGTAGTTGTGTATAGGCACACGCAGAGAACGTAACCTAGGAATCGTAACTGTACCTATGGGGGGCTGTATAGGTTCTGGTTGGCCAGCTATATGAGGTTAGCTTAGGTTCTTTGTTATACTGTATGGTGTTATGATATTTCTTTCACAAGGAATAATAATTGGTGAATAAATTGGTATGGTTTGATGGTTATTTGATCCATAGATCCCTAAATGGGCAGTCTTGATACACTCAATTTTATCTTTAGGTATATATATGCTATTCCTGTTTGTTAGCTTAATACCACTTATGGGGCAGTACTACTTCTCTGACTTTTCTAGGGTTTTATATATTACTTTATGTAGACTTGGCCTAGAGGCAAAGCATACCCATGAGGTAGTGAGATTGTCCTTTGAAATAAATGTTATCGTTTACAATGTAACTTGCTCTTTCTGTTGGAAATGCTGAAGTAACATTTTTGTGGCCTATTTTAGTGGCTTGTAAATGACATGATTTTCTTTTGGTTTCTTTCTTTTAGACAAGTTTGACCAAGTTTTCTGACAGTCTTCAAGAAATGATAAATTTTCACACAGTAAGTGTCAGTAAGTAGGTGTTACTATGACAATATTAATACTTAAGTACTTTTCTATTTATTTATTTTAATTTTAGAGTTTTGGGGTACAAGTAAAGATTTACTACATAAGAAAGTTGCATGCTGGTGAAGTTGGGCTTCTAGCTGGCCCTCTTTCCCCTGATAGTGGACCACATACTTAGTGTGTTGCCACATTTTAGTACTTTTCTTGAGTGGCAGTATTTTTGTGAAATGACTAAAGTTGAATTAAATGACTTTGGTCAACAACTTTTTAGTTGAATTGAACTAAAATGTACACTGAGGGGAAGAGAGAGCGTGCATGCATTTATTTCTCATTCTAATATAGTGAACTTAATATCAAAGAAGTACACACCCATAAAAGTTAATTTTTTTCCATTAAGTTGTGGCTGTGTAAGTTTTTAAGCATTTATTTAAGAATAAAGAAGTTAAAGTCATTTTAAATTCAGCTGTTTTTTAAAAGATACTTACAAATATGTCCCCTTTATTTAGTCAATTGCCAATATGAAAGATATGAAGGACTATATTCTTTGAGCTATTTATATGTCTGTTTAAGATTTGAGGGCATTTATCCTTCAAGAGCAAGGGGTATATATTACTTTTGGAATGTCACAAAATTCCTTTATAAATTTCATAAAAATGTACTGAAAATATGGTAGCTTATAAACTATATGTTTCTTACAGTTTTTAAAAAGTTGAACTGATTTGACCATCATATTGTTGTTTACTCAGTGCTTTAAAATATATTAGCAGCTGTCTAGTAACAAGAATATCAATACTTACATTCTTTACAAAGTCTGCTAATTTTTGGTTCTTAGTTAATTTTATTTTCTTAGATTTTTTTTGTTGGTTAACATATTAAGGATGAAGTAATATGACAATATTTATTTTAGTTGTAGTTCCAGTTTTATTTGTACCAATATTGTCATGTACCAGTATCTGCTTGAGTGACTGTTTTCAGTTCTTTTGGGTTTATACCTAGGTGTGGAATTGCTGGGTCATATGGTACTCTATGTTTAACTTCTTAAGGAACTGCTAAATTGTTTTCACAGAAGCTGTACAGTTTTATATTCTCACCAGCAGTGTAGACGTGTTCCAATTTCTTCATGTCCTTATCAACCCTTGTTATTTTCCTTTTTTTTTTAATTATAGTCATCCTAGGAGGTATGAAGTAGTATCTCATTGTGGTTTTGATTTTGCATTTCTCTACTGACTAATGCAGTTGAACATCTTTTATGTGCTTGTTGGCCTTATATGCATCTTCTGTGATTATTACCATTGATGTCTATTGAAGTCCATTGTCTTTTTTTTTTTTTGATTTAGAGATAGTCTGTTTTTTTAGAGACAGAGTCTTGCTCTGTTGCTCACTGTATTCTCGAACTCCTGGGTTCAAGTGATCCTTCTGCCTCAGCCTCTCAAGCAGCTAGAACCACAGGCACACGCCACCATACTCAGCTAATTTAAAATAACAAAAAATGTTTGTAGAGATGCTATATTGCCCAGGCTGGTCTCAAACTCCTCGACTCAAGCAATCCTCCTACTTCAGCCTCCCAAAATATTGAGGTTAGAGGCATGAACCACTACACCCAGTATTTTTTTTTCTTTAGAGATGGGAGTCTGGCTCTGTCACCAAGGCTGGAGTGCAGTGTCATAGCTCACTGCAGTCTTGAACTTCTGGGCTCCAGAGATCCTCCCACCTCAGCCTCCTGAGTAGTTGGAACTACAGTGTCGTTCATTAGTTTTTTGTTTTTTGTTGAATTATAGTTGTAGAATTCTTTATATAATCTGGATATTAAATCCTTATTAATATTAATATGTTATACAAATATTTTATCCCATTTTATAGATTTTCTGTTTCACTTTCTTGAAAATGTCCTTTGATGCAGAAAAGTTGCCATTCCAAAGTTGGCATTGCCAAATCCGAGGTCATGAAGATTTACCCCTTTGTTTTCTTCTAAGAATTTTATGGTTTTAGCTCTCAGATTTTACAGCAATTTGACCATTTATTTTGGGCATGGTGGCTCATGTCTGTAATCCCAGCACTTTGGGAGGCCAAGGTGGGAGTATTGCTCTTGAAGTCAGAAGTTTGAGAACGGCTTGGGTTGCAAAGTGAGACCCTGTTTCAAATTAAAAAAAAAAATCAACCACTTAATAGTTCTCTTTTTGCTTTCTACTGAGTTTAGATGCTGATGTTTGGTATATTTGATTTCTCTTTTAATCAAATGACCTTTCAGATTTAATCTTTTTTTAAAAAATGTAATATACTAAGAATTAAAGTTTTTTTACATAAGTTATTGATTTTAAATTAACATAGCAGGTGAAATATTTTTTCTATAATGTTATTGTTCTTTGAAATATTTCTATCTCTCATCTTCTCTTTAAACCTGTAAGTTTTATAATGCTGCCTTTTCTAAGAATGCTTTGCTGTTACTGTCTTATATGTGAAAAGTTATGGTTAACATAAACTTTTGGCAAATAAATTGTTAAATTGTATGTTGGAAGCTCTTTAGTCAAGAAGTCTTTCTTTAAAGTATGTTATAAATCACTGTCTTAGGGTACATTAAATCTTAAAAATTCAGGTTTGTTTGAAGCTAGGTATGTATGTATTATTTGATTCAAGGGGATAGATATTGGTCTTTTTAATGCTAGTGCTCATAATGTATACTGACATTCCTGAAACCTGTGTAGATTCCACTAATTTTTACCTTCTAAAATTGAAAGCAATCCATGTTTCTTGATTTTACCTTAAGAAGAGAACTTAGGATGTAGATAGAGACAACTTAGATTGAGTTTAGTCCTCATTGTTATTAGCTGTATAATTTTTGTCAATTTACTTAATCACTTTTATTTTCAGTTCACCCTTCTATAGAAAGACAATAATTTGTTATGCCTATATCTAAAGGTGTTGTGAGGAGGAAAATAGGTGAAAGTAGACTCTGGAGAATGATTCTTTCTTAACTCTGTTGGTTGCCATAATTCAGGAAAACAGAAACTACGTGGAATCCTCCCTCCCTCCTTCCTTCCTTCCCTTCTTCCCTCCCTCCCTCCCTTCCTCCCTTTGTCTGGCTTTGTCACCCAGGCTGGAGTACAAGCTCACTACAACCTTGAACTCCTGAGTTCAAGTGATCCTCCTACTTCAGCCTCCCATGTAGCTACTAGGACTATAGGCATGCCTGGCTAATTTTTTTTATGTTTTAGACACCATGCCTGGAGAATTTTTTTGTTTTGTAGAGACGGGATCTTGCTATATTGTCCAGGCTGGTCTCGAACTCCTGACCTCAAGTGATCTTCCTGCCTCTGCCTTACAAATCACTTGGATTACAGGCATGATCCACCATGCCCAGCCAAGATGTTTCTGATAGAAGTATTTTGATATAAGGAATTGGTTGCAAAGACTTTGGAAGGGTTGGCGGAATAAAAGCTAAGATGATCATGCTACCCATAGATCAATAAACCGGGAGGAGCAAAAGTAAGAGCAGTGTTACCCAGAGCCCCTGAATACTGCACTGTTGAGGATACTGCCATTGTTACCTAGCCTGTAAGCCAAGGAACTTCCTTTCTTGTTGCTGCTGCATAATCCAGCTGCCCATGTTCCCACTGACATTGCTGAATGGGAGTAGCTCACAGTTGCTCACTGATGCTGTGTCAGAACAGAAGCAGAAAAAAAAAGTGGCTTCTTCTACCTCTTAATTTGACTCGATTTTCCATTGGCAGAATCTAACCTTTCAGCTTGCTAGGGGATCTGGGAAATACAGTACTTTGTAGGTTTCTGGGTAGTAAAGAAGAGGAGAGTGTGGAAGAGTGAGTGTGGGGATGGGAGCTGACAGACAAACTGCCAGCATGTCAACCATAACAGCTGCAATTTTGAAAATATTTTTTGGTAAATTGGAACTTTTGTTAATTTGGCAGCTACTGTGCAATTTAATTTTTATCGTTAAAACTGTTTTCTATGGTGCTCTCTTTTTTATATACTCAGTGTCCAACACATTAGCAAAATATAACCCAATCCAGTTATCCATGGTTTCTCTGCCACCTGCAAGTCTAAACTAACACCACCTCTTGTTTAGGCTTCTCAATAGCTTGTGCCTCTGCTTTTCTTCTTTCCCTTCTGAAGTGAGTTCTGAAGACAATAGCCAGAATTTATATTAAAAATATAAATTCCTTCACAGCATTCTCCTACTGCAGTGGCTTGCCATCACACTCAAAATAATATCCTAATCGTGGCCTACCAAGTCCTATATGGTCAAGCTACTACTCGTCACTTCCTGACCTTATCTCTGCTCTCTGCCTGCATGTAGCCATTTTGCTTCTGTGTTATCCTTTGAACATACAGAAGTAATTCTTATCTCAGGGTTTGTAATTACTTTCTGTTCCATGTGGAATTCCTTTTCCTCATCTGTGTGTGGCTTCTTCACAGCATTCCTTCTCCCTTGCTTTTTAAAAAAATTTTTATTATTTTTTATTTTAATGTAAAGATGTGGGATACAATTTAAGGTTAGGCATACAAACATTGATCATGCAGGTACCCCTGTTAATGAGGTATGCCCCTTACTGCCCTAGCAGTTTCCCTCAACTGCCAATCCCAACGCCCCCCCAACAACAGTTTCCTATTACTGCCAATCACTTTCTTATAGTATTATAATTGTTCAAGGTCCTTTTATGAGTGAGAACATATGGAACTCTGTTCTTTGTTTCTGTGATAAATCACTGAGTATGATCGACTCCAAATCCATCCAGGTTGCTGAAAAGTCCATATATTTGTTGTTCTTTATGGCTGCATAATATTCCATTGTGTATATGTACCACTTTTTTTTTTTTTTTTTTTTTGAGTTGGAGTCTCACTCTGTCGCCCAGACTGGAGTGCAGTGGCTGCTCCCGGCCACCGCAGCCTCGACCTGCTGGGCTCCGGCGATCCTTCCTCTTCAGCCTTCCAAGTAGCTGGAATTACAGGCATGCGCTACCACGCCTGGCTAATTTTTGATTTATTGTATAGATGAGGTCTCACCAAGTTGCCCAGGCGGGTCTCGAACCCGCGGGCTCAGGCAATCCATTTACCTCAGCCTCCCAAGGCGCGGGATTACAGGCTGAGCTACCAAGCCCGGCTATATTTTTAAAATCCAGTCCAGCTTCGATGGGGAACATGGTTCCATGTTGTTGCTATTGTGAATAGAGCTGCAATAAACATTCATGTGCAGGTATCTTCTTTGTAGAATAATTTGAGCTCCTTTGGGTATATTCCCATTAGGGGAATTGCTGGGTCATATGGAAGGTCAATTTCTAGTTCTTTCAGAAATCTCCAGACTGTTTGCAGAAGATTGAAACAGGACCCCTACCTATCACCATACACAAAAATTAACTCTAAATGGATCACAGATCTAAACGTAAAACCTCAAACTATAAGAATCTTAGAAAACGCAGGAGACATCCTTATGGAAATTGGAACTGGCAACAAATTCCTACCCACAACCCTAAAGGCCTTAAGAAATAAGATAGACAAGTGGGATCTCATCAAATTAACGAGCTTCTGCAAAGCAAATGAAACCATCAAGAGAGCAGGGAGACAGCCCACAGAATGGGAAAAAATATTTGCCAACTGTATATCTGACAAAGGCCTAACTAACATCTAGGATGTACAAGGAACTCAAACGCACCGAAGGGAAAAAAACAAACAGCCCCTTTAAAAAGTGGGCAAAAGACATGAATAAACACTCCTCACTTTATTTAGGTCACTACCTCTCAGAGAGGCCTTCCTTAACCACCCTGTGGTCTCTGTCCATCACTTTAACATACCTTTCCATACACATACAGATACACACACACACACACACACACACACACACACACACACATACTCAGAGAGACTACATATGCATATGCACACAATACATATATGGTCTGTTCTCAAACATATATACCTATTTTATTGTCTGTTTTTCTAGGTTTCATAACTGCAGGTACTTTGTTATACTCATCTCTGCACCTAGAAGAATACCTAGAAGAAAGGAGTTACTCATGACAGGGTTAACGGAACTGAGGTTATGAACTTAAGAAAACTCTTGAATTTTTTTTATAGTCATTAAATCATCAAATATTTGTTAAATCAATAACAGCACCACAGATAGACAATTAGAGGTATTTAATCTTTTAATTTTTATTTTACTGTTCCTTATATTTGAGAAACTTCAAGAACTCTGTTGGCTATAAATTCATGTTACTTTAAAAAGATAATTTTTATGCTAAGGGGAAATCACTATTTGTCTGCCTGGAGGTCTGAAAGTACATATATACTTATATACATGGAGAACTCTGTCTTGTGCTATGGCTAGATATCTAGTGCCTTTAAAATTTTTTTCCCCTTATTCCTTTTTACAGCATCTCAGCAATTTTCCTATTGTGAGTTGTTGGTTTACTTTCTTTTTTAGTTGCTATTCTGTCTCTTTTATTAGTCCATTTTGTTTTTTGTTAACTAGTACCTTTAGTATTTTTCTTTTTTTGTAGGAGAGATTTGTGTGTACTTGAACTAGACTTCTTTTTTTTTTTAAATTTAGAATCATGGGGTACTTGTGGGGATTTGTTACATAAGTATATTGTGTGAAGGCGAGGCTTGGGCTTCTGATGAGCTCTCCCTACCCCGGTAGTGGGCATGTTACCCAGTGGATGGTTTTGTATCTTATCTCCTCTTTGTCCCTACCTCCTCCAGCAGTGCCCAGTTTCTGTTGTTCCCATTCTTGTGCCCATGTGTGCCCAATGTTTAGTGCCTATTTATGAGTGAAAACATGTGGTATTCAGTGTTTTGTTTCTGTAATAATTCACTTAGAGTGATGGCTTCCAGCTGCATCCATATTGCTGCAAAGGATATGATTTTGTTCTTCTTTATGGCTGTGTTGTATTCCATACTATATATGTACCACATCTTCTTTATCCAGTCCACCTTCGATGGGCGTCTTGGACCAGAGTTCTTATATTTGTGGAAAAGGTTCTTCCCTCTTCATAGCCCTGTTACACTTCACTTTATTTAGACTGTGGACAGGAATGACACATATCTCGTTTATTGTTATATTCCCAGTCCTTACATAATTGTTATCTGAGGGAAGTGATTTAACTTTTCTAAGCTTTACATTCTTCCTCTGTGAAATGAAGGGGATTTACCAGATTACTTTTAATTAATTAATTAATTTGTTTGTTTATTTAAAATAGAGTCTTGCTCTATCTCCCAGACTGGAGTACAGTGGCATGATCTTGGCTCATGGCAGCCTTGACTTCCTGGCCCAGCCTCAGAATCCCAAGTAGCTGGAACTACAGACGTGCCACCATGTCCAGATAATTTTTTTACTCTTTTGTACAGATGAGGTCTCTTTATATTGCCCAGGCTAGTCTCAAACTTCTGGTGGGCTCAAGTAATCCTCCTGCCCCAGCTTCCTCTATAAAAATAGAACCATTCCTTATTCCTCCTAAAATGTTGTGATTACTGGCGTGAGCCACTGCATTTGGCCTAGACGACTGTAAAAAAAGTATAAAATTAGAAAGCATTATTTGTTATAGGATTTAATTATCTCAGAGCCATTTATTAAAATGTGAGAAAAGCCTAGTTTTATAAAATGCTTTATTTTTGTAGC
>CAUYQG010230932.1:0-21225 GCA_963574415.1 Tarsius wallacei
ATTATTATTATTATTATTATTATTACTATGGGCCCATAGTAATAATAATAATAATAATAATAATAGTAATAGTAATACTAGTGATAATAACAATAGTAATAATAATAATAGTAAATAAGCATAATAATAGCTATAGAAAAGTCTGGAAGAAAAACAAGAGTTCACAAATGAAGAAAAACGACACCTGCAGTTGAATTGCTAAAGGACAACTGTCTGGAAAAAGAGATACATGGGCGTCTGTCAGATGACCTGAGATACATTTTATGGGTGCAGAAAACTATATAAGCATGTGAAAATTCAATAAAAATTGGCAGAGTCCTGAGCTCTCCCCAGGAAGAAGATTCCTGTTGTTTTTGTCTTTTTCTTTTCGCCGTTCCCGATTCCACCCGCATCAGACCCTGTTCACCGGAGCTGGCCTCCAGCAGGGTAGGTTATTCTTGGTTATAATTGTTTATTTTTGAGAACTTTGAATATTGGGCTCCAAGCTCTCATAGCCTGAAGTGTTTCTGTAGAAAAATCTGCTGCTGTTCGAATTCCTCTTCCCTGGTAGGTAGTCTGACCTTTTTCTTTTGTGGCTTTTAAGATTTTTTTCTTTTATATTACTTTGTTCAGGCAAATTGTTATGTGTCTGGGAGTTGGTCTTCTCATTTTTGTCTTGCAGGGGTTCTCTGATCTCTTATGTTTGAATTTTCCTATCACTGATGAGATGAGGGAAGTTTTCTTGAATAATTTCATGGAATGTTTGTTCCAGGGTGGTCTCTGTCTTTCTTTCTGCCTCAGGAAGTCCAATTACACTTAGGTTCAGTCTCTTGAAGTAATCGCTCATCTCTTGAAGGTTTTGTTCTGTCTTTTTAAGCTTCTTTTCTATGTTTTGACAGTTTGGGTTAGTTCCGTATTTTGGTCTTCAAGCTCTGAGATTCTTTCTTCAGCTTGGCTAATTCTGCTTTCCATGCTTATTATTTTTTCAATCACAGTATTCTTTACTACTGTTATCTCCGTTATCAACTCCTTTCTGTTTTCCTCTTGTCTCTCCTCAATTCTTTTTATTATCTCTATTGATGTCTGGCTTTGCAGTATGTGACTGGTCTTTCTGGGGGCCCTTCATTGTTTGCATTCTGAAGTCTTTTTTCTCAGTGTCTGACCTCCCAGGGGTCTGTGTGAGACCTCTATTCTTCTTTTGGTTTTTCTTCATTTGTGTATATTTTTCTTCTTACTTTTTCCTTTTCCCCCATCTTCTTTAAATCTGTTGTTCAGGGGTGACAGAGTTGCTTTTACTTCTGTTTGTTCAATATCCTATTCTTCCTTGTGTGAATCTTGTGGCTTTGTTCAATTCTAAAGCTAGACTATAGGTTGGTGGCTATACTTTTTATAGTTTTAAGATTTAATTCAGGGGTATCTGTGATTCAAAATCTATCTGCAGTCCCAGTATCCACTGACAGGTGTATGGATACCCTGGAACTTGCTTCCCACTGCCGTACTGTCTCTCCAAGCAGTGGGGGAATAGTTTTGCTCCCTGAAAGCAAAATGTGGTAAGAAAAAGGAAAGAAATGGAATGGGAAGTGTGGGAGAGGAAGGTGGAGAGAGAGAGAAGAGTAAGAGGGAAAAGAGACAAAGTTACCAGCTAACAAATGAAAATAGACAGAAAGACAGATAAGAGTAAGAGAATGAAAACAAAAACAAAAATAAATGAAAAACAACAACAACAACAAAGAAAAGAAAACTAGAACATACAATCATAAGAACACAAGCTAACCAACCTCCTTATGATGTACTATTCCTCTACACAAACATGAGGTCTTAGATCCCAAGTTGGAGGCTGGGCAGAGCTGGTTGCAGCTGGTCGGGGCAATGCAGGTCTCTGCCTCATCTCAGGACTCCAGCTGATCTCTGGTTCTACTGCAGCTGGTTCCAGCTGCAGGAGGCAGAGTGTGAGATAGCTGGGCACTGCAGGTCAGTTGTCACAATGTGGCTTGGGTCTCTTTTTCTTTCTTTGTTCTTAAGTCTCAACCTGGAGACTGGGCAGAGCTGGGCAGAGCTGGGTGGGGTAATGCTGCTCTCAGCCTGGGCTTGGAGCTCCATCTATTCTCTGGTCCTGCTGTGGTGGGGGCGAGTCGGGGAGGCAGATTGTGAGTAGTCTGGGCATTGCAAGTCAGCATAGCACAGGGTGACTTGGGGTGGGGCAGTGTAGCTGGTGAGGTAATCCGGAGCTCCACAGGGTGAGATCCAAGTGCCTCCCTGGGAGACATCGGCTTGGGGTGGGGTGGGGCAGTGTAGCCGGTGAGGGAATGGGAGCACCTTGAGGTGGCAGCTGAGGGTCTCCCCGGGCAGTGGCAGCTTGTGGCAGGGCGGGATGATGTAGCCAGGGAGGGTGCACAGAGCTCTATGGGGCAGGAGCCAAGGGCCTCCCCAGGCGATGTCAGCTTGGAGTAGGGCAAGGTGTTGCAGCTGGTGAGGGAGCCAGGAACTCCATGGGATGGTAGCCAATAGCTTCCACAGGTGGTGGTGGCTTGGGGCAGGGTGGGACGGTGCAGCCAGGGAGGGAGCCTGGAGCTCCACAGGGCGGGATCCAAGGGCCTCTGCAGGCAGCTGTCAGTGGCTTGGAGTGGAGCAGGGCATTATAGCTGGAGAGGGAGCCCAGAGCTCCATGGGGCAGGAGCTGAGGGCCTCTGCAGGTGGTGGCAGGTTGGGGTGGTGCAGCCGGTGAGGGAGCCCAGATCTCCACAGGGCAAGATTCGAGTGGGGCAGATTGGTGCAGCCAGGGAGGGAGCCCAGTGCTCCATGGGGCGGGAGCCAAGGGCCTCCTCGGGGCGGTGGCTTGGGGTTGGGTGGGGCAGTGCAGCCAGCAAGGGAGGAGTCAAAGGCCTCCCTGGGGCAGGAGTCAAAGGCCTCCCTGGGCGACGGCGGCTTGGGCGGGGTGAGGTGGTGCAGCGGCAGCAGCGGCAATGGCATTGGCCGTGGTAGCCAAGTGGTGTATAGGACCAAGGGTGTCCAGGCCTCAGACCGGCACGGCTGGTGGGGAGGTGGGGGGATAGTGAGAATCTCATCTTTCACTGTCATCATCTTGCTGGAAGTCCTGGAATACTTTCAATAGTATTGGTATCAGTTCTTCCTTGTGTGTTCTGTAGAATTCTGCTGGAAAACCATCTGGTCCAGGACATTTTTGTAAGTAGTTTTCTTATGATGGAGTCAATTTCCTGGGTTTTTATTGCTCTATTTAATGTCTCAATTTCTTCTAGTTTCATCCCTGGGATCTTGTGTGATGTCAGAAAGTCCTCCATTTCATTTTGATTTTTTGAGTTTTTTTTTCCATATTGATATGCATTGTAATCTCTGATAATTTTTTATATTTCTTTGGGATCCATTGTGATTTGATCTTTTGAGTTTCTGATAGTGTTTATTTCAGCTTTTTCTCTCTTTATCTTGGTCAATCTGGCAGGGGAACTGTCAATCTTGTTTATTCTTTCAAAGAGCCAGATTTTTGTTTTGTTGGTTTTTTTCCTGATCTTTTTGTCTTATATGTCCTGTATTTGAGCTTTCACTTTGTTGATCTTAATTCTTCTGCTGAAATTAGGGTTTTGGTGGTCTTTTCTTTCTAGCTACTGTAGTTGGTTTGTTAGGCTGTTAATCTGTGATGTTTTCATTTTCTTGATGTGTTCATAAAGAAATGAATTCCTCTCTCATGCTTTCATGGCATCCCAGAGGTTTTGGTAATATGTACCTTTATTTTCATCTGTTTACAGAAATCTTTTAATTTCTGCTTTGATTTTGGTTTCAACCCAGGAATTGTTCAATATCATGCTATTTAGTATCCATGTCTTTTTGGATTTTGCAGGAGCTTTGCTGGTGTTGATATTTATTTTTATTCCACTGTGGTCTGCGAAGGTACATGGCAGTATTTTGATCTTATGGAATTTGTTTATGCTTGATTTTTGGCTGAGGATATGGTAAATCTTGGAATATGTTCCATGTGATAATGAGTAGAATGTATATTCTCTGGGTGTGGATGGAGTGTTCTATAGATATTTATTAAGTACATTTGGTCAAGCATCAAGTTGAGGTTCCAAATCTCCTTGCTGATTTTTTGCCTTGGTGATCTTTCTAGGGTTGTTAGTGGAATATTTAAGTCCCCAGCTATGACAGTGTTAGAAGCAATATCTTTTTTTTAGTTTACCTTGAAGTTGCTCCTAAAAATTGGTGCTTCTATGTTGGGTACATATGTGTTTAGGATGGATATTTCTTGTTGATGGATTGAACCTTTTATAATTATGTAGTGACCTTCCATATCTTTTGAAATTTTTGATAGCTTAAAGATTATTTTGTCTGATATTAAGATTGAAACTTCTGCTTTCTTTTGTGCTCCATTCACATGAAAATTTATTTTCCATCTTCTAACTTTGAGTCTGTGAGTGTCCATTCTGGTGAGATGAGTCTCCTGGAGACAGCACATTGTTGCATCATGTATTTATTTATTTTTTTTACCAATTTTCCTTTCTATGTCTTTTCAGTGGTGCATTTAGTCCATTCACATTCAGGCTAATTATTGAGATGTGAGAGTTTATCCCTGCCATGAGTTTCTTTTAGAGTTTGTTGTTGTTTATTTGTTTGTTGGTTTTCTTTTTATTTGGGGGTTGATATATATGTGTTTTCAATCTTTTTCCTACATTTTGGGAAGAACATAGTTATTCTTTTCTTTTCTTCTATGCTTGATACTTTCTTAAGCATCTCTTGTAGACCTGGTCTCGAGGCAGCATAAACTCTTAGGGTTTGAATGGGAATGATTTTAATCCTCCATCTCTGATGAAGCTTAGTTTAGCTGGGTAGGAAATTCTTAGTTGGAATTTTTTATCTTTGAGAACTTTGAAGATTGGGCTCCAGTCTCTTTTTGCCTAGAGCGTTTCTGTAGATAAGTCTGCTGCTATTCTAATTGGTGTTCCTGGTAGGTAGTCTGATCTTTCTCTCTTGCTGCCTTTAGGATTTTTTCTTTTATACCTACTTTGTATAATGGAATTACTATGTGTTTAGGAGTTGGTCTTCTCCTTTGATGTCTTGCAGGGGTTCTCTGAATCTCTTGTGTTTGAATGGTCACATCTCTGATGAGATGAGAAAAGTTTTTTTTGAAAAATTTCATGGAATGGTTGTTCCAGGGTGGTCTCTGTCACTCTACCTGTCTCAGGAATGTCAATTAGGCATAGGTTTGACCTCTTGAAATAATTGCACATCTTTTGGAGACTTTGTTCCATCTTTGTAAGTTTCTTTTCTATGTTTTTAACAGTTTGGGTTAGTTCCATATTTTGGTCCTCCAGCTCTGATATTCTTTCTTCTCCTTGGTTAATTGTGCTTGTCAATCTGTTATTTAATTTGTTCATTGTATTCTTTATTGCCATCATCTTAGTTATCAACTCCTTCATTCTTTCCCCTTTTCTCTCCTCATTTCTATTCATTCTCTCTATCAATAGCTTGATATCTGTGTTGATGGTTTGAGACTAGTTGTTCTGGGGGGCTCTTCATTGTTTGAGTTCTGAAGTCTGTATTCTCAGGTGCTATCTTTCCAGGAGTCTGGATGGTACCTGTGTTTTTCCTTTGGTTCTTCTTCATTTTTGTTCACAGCTGGGATGTAATAGGCTCTTTCTCATGATAGATATGAATACCCTGAGGGCCATGGGCCAGAGAGACCTGAGGTCATATCTGGCCACAGAGCTTTTTCTTTGTTACAAATTTGATTAGTTCTGCTTGCTAGTATAATCAGAAGAGATAAAGAAGTCATATGGAAAGCAAAGGCAAAAGATGTGATAGATGAGGTAACAACAGGAAATGATGAATGATGATGCAGGCACTCTAGGCAAGAGGTTTTAAAAGAATGCATATGAAATAATAGATTCTTCTGTGCTCTGAAGGTATTGTCAAGGAATAAACTAGTTAAAATGCACCTTTTTAATGTTCTCATTTGTCTTTTCTACATATCTTCACATACTCCTTTGCAAAAGCAAAACAATAAAAAAATAACAAAAACACAGCCAGATTAAATATTTTTAAAAATCCCCACACATAGAGTATGTAATATAATGTTATGAGTGTCATCAAAGGCATTTCAGAACATTTTAATACAAGCTATGTGAAAAAAAGGTCAATAATTGTAGAAATGTTATGATTATAGATAATTCCAATAATAAAAATAATACTAGCTACTGTTTTTTAGGCATTTTTTATATGCCAGGCACACTGCTAAGCAGTTTACATAAATTAACTCATTCAATATTTTTTAAAAGTATGATTAAGTAGGCAAATGATGAAATGGAGGAAAGACATCAAAAGTCATACAGTGAGAAATTCATAGAAATTTTTCTTACTGAGTTTTATCTGACTCAGATTCTTAAAATCCTTAATATGCCATCTTTCAAAAATAGTTACCGTTGGTTTGTAGAATTTTTAGAAGTGGAGAACTTTTGCTAAAAATTTATATTTTGTTTGATACTATTTCTTAGTGGCATCCTAGCAACTACTATTCCAGAAATGGATTAGTCTTTTGGACCACATTATTACAAATTAACTCCCTATGTCTTATGTCAAATGATGTTAATGGTTAAATTTTGAGAGGAAAATGTGAGGTAAATTTAAGGAAGTAATATGTCTTTATCACGTTGCACTGTAAGTGAAGCTGATGTAGATTAATGGACTTAGTGTGAAAAAAATTAATTTTTCTAGAAAAATATATTTCCATGGACAAATTGAATACTTGGATTAAATTCAACTTAATTCCAATTGTTGTTCATCTGTTCATGTTGAAAGCAGCAAGAATAAGTTCATTTTTTTTCTTCTCTGCAATTCTGATGTGTTTTCTGCCTCTGCAGTTCATGTACTAATTTGAATGTCATTTTTATGGAGGCACTTTTTACAGTTTTAACTGATTTCGTCTATGTGGCAAGCTTATAATGACTCATTTCAGTAAGAAGTAGGTAACATGTTGTATTAGATTAGACAGAGATGTTACCGTAATTTTTGATAGAATTATTTTATATGTAGTAAAATAAGATTATTTTAAGAACCTGCATATTTTATATAAATTTTCATACCTCTTTTATCTAGTGGACTTTGGAGATATTACAATATAATTTTCAGCAAAAATAAAAGATATGTAAAAAGTTTTGTTTTGTTTTTAAAATTATTTTAGAGTTGTTGGGTATATGTGAAAATTTGCTACATAAGTAAATTGATAGCAGAAAGTGAGGTTTGGGCTTCTAGTGAGCGCTCTGTCCCCCAGTAGTGGACATGTACCCAATGATTGGTTGTGTGCCCCTTATCCCACCTCCCTTCTTCCTCAAACTAGTAGTGCCCAGCATCAGTTGTTTCCACCTTTGTGCTCATGTGCCCAGGGTTTAGGGCCTGCTTATGGGTGAGAACATGCAGTATTCAATATTTTTTGTGTTGTGATAGTTCACTTAGACTGATGGTCTCCAGTTGCAACCATGTTGCTGCAAAGGATATGATTTTGTTCTTCTTTTTATATATATAGTATTCCATCATGTATATGTACCTCATGTTTTTTATCCAGTCCACTTTTGATGCACATCTGGGCTTGTTCCATGTTTTTGACATTGTGAAGAGTGCTGCAGTGAACATATGTGTGCAAATGTAATTTTGGTGGAGTAATTTATATTCCTCTGGGTATAGTCCCAGAAGTAGGATTGCCAGGTCATCTGGTAGCTCAATTTTTAGTTCTTTGAGAAAATGTCACACTGCTTTCCACAAAGCCTGAACTAGCTAACTAACGTTCCCATTGAGAGTATAGATGTGTCCCCTTTTCTCTGCAGCCTTACCAACAACTGTTTTTCTTTTCTTTTCTTTTTTTTTTTTTTTACTATTTAGTAATAGCCCTCCTAACTGGTGTGAGGTGGTATCTCATTAGAATTTCGATGTGTATTTCTCTGATAATAATGAAACTGAACTCTTTTTTCATATTTATTGACTGCTTGAGTGTCTTCCTTTGAGCAGTGTCTGTTCATGTCCTTTGTTGACTTTTTAATAAGGTTATTTTTTCCCTGTCAATTTGAGTTTCTTATAGATCCTGAACGTAAGGCTTTTGTTGTATGCATAACTTGCCAATATTATTTTCCCTTTACTCTCTGAATGGTTTCTCTACTTGTGCAAAAACTTTTTACCTTGAAAAGTTTCCACGTATCAATTTTAGTTTTGCTGCATTTGCTTTTGAGGACTTGGCCATGATTTCATTGCCTAGGCCAATGTCCAGGAGGGTATTCCCTAAGTTTTCTTCTAAAATTCATATAGTTTGAAGTGTCACGTTTAAGCCTTTGATCCATTTGATTTTGTTTTTTATGTTATAGTTAGTGGTACATGTGATGATTTGCTACATAAGCAATTTGTCTGTAGATATGTAGGTGTTTGGGCTTCTAGCAGACCCTCTCATTTCCTGGTAGTGGACATGATACCCAATAGACGATTGTGTGCCCCTTATCACTCCTACCACCCTCTCTCATTTAGCAGTGCCCAACATCAATTGTTCCCACCTTTGTGCTTGCATGCCCAATGTTTAGGACCCACTTATGAGTGAGAACATGTGGTATGCAACTTTTTGTTTCTGTGATAGTTCACTGAGAACGATGGCCTACAGCTGCATCCATGTTGCTGCAAAGGATATTATTTTGCTCTTCTTTATGGTTATGTAATATTCCATCATGTATATGTACCACTTTCTTTATCCAGTCCACTTTTGATGGGTGTCAGGATTTGTCATGTTTTTTTTCTATTGAGAATAGTGGTGCAATGAACATACTAGTGCAGATGTCTTTTTGGCAGAGTAATTTAGGTTTCTCGGGGTATGTTCCCAGAAGTGGGGTTGCTGGATCACATAATAGCTTAATCTTTTGTTCTTTGAGAAAATGCCACACGGCTATCCACAAAGGTTGAACTAGCTTACATTTCTGCCAACAATGTAGAAACATTACCTTTTCTCTGCAGCCTCACCAACACCTGTTGTTTTTTGACTTTTTAATAATAGCTATCCTGATCAGCGTGTGGTGAATCTCATTGTAGTTTTGATTTGCATTTCTGTTATCATTAGCGAAGCTGAGCATTTTTTCACGTTTGTTGGCTGCTTGGATATATTCCTTTGAGAAGTGTCTGTTCATGCCATTTGCCAACTTTTGAATGAGGTTATTTCTTTTTTTCCTGTCAATGTATTTTAATTCCTTGTAGCTCCTAGATGTTAGCCCTTTGTTGGATGCATAACTTGCCAATATTTTTCCCCATTCTGTGGGTTATCTCTTTATTCCCTTGATGGTTTCCTTCACTGTGCAAAAACTTTTTAGCTTGATAAAGCCCCATCTATCAACCTTAGCTTTTGTTGCATTTGCTTTTGAGTACTTGGCCATGAATTAATTGCCTACTCCTATGTCCAGAAGTATGATCCCTAAGTTTTCATCTAAGATTCTTATAGATTGAGGTTTCACAGTTATATCCTTAATCAATTTTCAGTTATTTATTGTATATGGTGATAGGTAGGATTCCAGTTTCATTCTTTTGTATGTGGTTAGTCAGTTTTTCTAGCATCATTTGCTAAATATATTTTATCTTCCCAAAGTTTGTTTATCTCAGCCTTGTCAAAGATGAGTTGGTTGAAGGTCTGTGGTTTTATTTCTAAATTTTCTGTCTTGTTCAATTGATCTGTATGTACATTTTTGTACCAGTACCATGCTGTCTTGGTTACTGTAGCCTTGTAGTAAACTTTGAAGTCTGTAAGTGTGATGCCTCCAATATCTTTCTTTTATCTGAGAATTGCTTTAGCTCTTTGAACAATTTATTGCTTCCATATGAATTTCTGTATTGTCATTTCTAGGTCTGGGAAAAATGATGCTGGTAGTTTGATAAGGATTGCATTGAATCTGTAGGTTGCGTGGGGTAGGATGGACTTCCAGATGATATTGATTCTTCCAGTCCACGAGTATTGGATGTTCTTCGATTTGATTTCTTTGTAGTTCTCATTGTAAAGGTTTTTCACCTCTCTGGTTTGATAGATGCTGAGGTATGTTCATTTGATGTCTAGGTGTATGAGGGTTATCAATAAAGGATGATGTACTTTATCAAATGCTTTTCATGTTTATAATGAGATAACCAGGTGATTCTTGGTTTTGCACCTGTTTATGTGATGGATTATGTTTATTGATTTGCATATGTTGAACTAGCCTGGCAGCCCAGGAATGAATCCCACCTGGTTGTGATGGATGATCCTTGAAATGTGCTGCTCGATGCAATTTGCTAAAATCTGGTAGAGAGTTTTGCATCTATGTTCATCAGAGAAATTGGCCTGTAGTTTTCTTTCCTTGTTGGGTCTTTGGCATTTTTGGTTATCAGGATGACATTGGCTTCATAGAATAAGCTAGAAATAATTCCTTAATTCTTGATGGATTGGAATACTTTCAGTAGGTATCAGCTCTTCCTTCTATGTCTTGTAGAATTCAGCTGAGAAACTATCAGGTCCAGGACTTTTTTGTTGGGGAGGTTTCTTATTGCTGAGTTGATTTCTTGTATTATTATTTGTCTGTTTAGGGTTTCAGTTTTTTTCTGTTTTCATCTTGGGGGGGTAGGCAATGCCAGGAATTTTTTCATTTCCTCCAAATTTTCTATTATTTGCATACAGATGTTCACAGTAATCGCAGGTGATCTTTTGTATTTCTTCAGAGTCAATTGTAACATTGCATTTTAAATTTCAGTTGTGTTTATTTGAATTTTCTCCCTCCTCCTTTTCTTTCTTTCTTTTTTTTTCTAATTTGGCCAGGGATCTTTATCTAATCTTATTTATTCAAATTTTTTTTAGATTGGAAAATGTAGTTTATTTAGAAAGCAAATTGGAGAGAGAGGAAGAGATTCACCTCCCCAAGGTAGGGGAGGGGGGTCAAAGCTAGGAACTATGGCAGCCATAGCTCAAAGAGCCACATGGACACACTAAAGTTTAACAAAGCAATGGCTTTATTTATCCAATCATATTTATCCTTACAAAGGACTAGCTTTTCGTCTCATTGATCCATTGTATGAATTTTTTTGGCTTGTACTTCATTTAGCTTTGACTTCATTTTAATTATTTTCATTTTCTAGTAATTCTGTGATTAGATTGCTTTTGTCTTTGCATCTCCCTTAGGTGTGACATTAGACTGTTTACTTGGGATCCCTCTATTTTCTGGACATGTCCATGCAATGTCACAAATTTTTCTCTCACCACTGTTTTCCAAAAACCTCTGGTTACCATGTTGCATCTGTGTTTTCATTTGTTTCTAGAAATCTTTTTATTTCTGCCTTGATTTCTATGTTATCCAAAAACTGAATCAGAAGCATGTTGTTTAATTTTCATGTATTTGTTTGTTTGAGGGGCTCCTGTTACTGATGATATTTATTTTTTATTTCACTGTGGTATGAGAAGATGCTTGGTATAATTTCAACTTTCTGACATTTTTTCACAGTTGATTTATGTTTGAGTATGTGGTTGATCTTGGAGTATGTTCCATGTGCTGATAAGAAGAATATATATTCTGTGGTTATTGGGTGAAGTCTTCTGTAGATGTCTAATAGGTCCACCTGGTAAAGTGTTGAGTTAAAGTTCCAGATTTCCTTGTCAGTTTTTTGCCTTAATGATCTGTCTAAGGCTATTAGTGGAGTATTAAAGTCTCCAACTACAAATGTATGGATATCTATGTGCTCTCTTAGTTTAGTTTCAATTGTTTTATGAATCTGAATGTTCATATGTTGGCTATATACATTATATATATATATATATATATATATAATATTTCTTGTTGGTGGATTGAGCCTTTTATCATTATGCAGTGTCCTTTAAACTTTTATTGGTTTAAAGTCTGTTTTATCTGATATAAGAATAGCTACTCTTTGTTATTCATTTTGTTTTCCATTTACCTGGAAGTCGTTTCTGTAACTCTTTGCTTTGAGCCTGTGGGTATCATTGGCAGTTAAATGGGTTTTCTGAAAGCAGAAGGAGAAGGATGGATCATGTTTCTTTATCCAATTGGGCACTTAGTGCCTTTTGAATGGCACAGAGTTCATTCATGTTTAAGTTAATTATTGAAGTCTTGGAGTTCCTGTCATATTTCTTTGAAGAGGCTGCTTTAATTTTTAGGTTTTGTGGTTGATTTGTAGGTCTGTAAACTCTGTGCTTGCTTATGTTTTTGGAATGGGTAGAACCATTGTTTTGTTTCTGTACTTAGAACATTCTTAAGCATTTTCTAATGGTCTGGACTGGAGGTGGCATATTTTCATAGGGATTGGATTGGATACCTGGGAAGGATTATAATTCTCTTTCATTAATGAAGCTTGGCTTGTTGGGGTTGGAAATTCTTGGCAGTAGTTGCTTTTACTCTAGACTGGTAGGGACAGCTCTACAACCCCTGTTCAGCAGGAAGCAGCTACAGAAGACTGACCCTCGTCCCTGTTCCCAGGTACAAATAAGAATATTTAAAAATAACAAGAGGGGGAAATGAAAGGACATAACATGGATTTAATATACCAGTGAAAGGACATGACATGAATTTAATACATCCAAGAAGCAGCCATTTTAACATTGCCTAAATCTCATGTTTTTCTAGCAGTTCACTTAACTTACCCTCAAATCACTAGCCAATCCAGTTTCTCAGAGGTAGCTATTGATAATTGTTTTACAACCCCATCCCCAGCTTGCTTTGTAATAACTAACTTTTCTATTTCAAGTATTTGCCTCCACCCATAAGACCTAGGTTAACCTAATCAGCCTTCGAGATCTTTGTGACAGACAGACCCCACCACCATGGTAGCAATCACGTGACTAACCCACTCGTCTGCCTGTTGTCCGTCACCTGATGTCAGTACCTGCAGTTGCCTGCCCCTTCATGATGATGTGGAGCAGACCACCACCCAATAACCCTAACGACCTTCCCCCATCAAAGAGAAGGATTAAAAGGATTCAACCATGAGTAGTCATTAGCCATTGCTTTACTGTACTCTGGTGTGACCATGTGCTCTTTGAGCTATGGCCACTGCCATGTTTCCAAAACTTTGGCCCCCTTCCCTCCCTTGGAAAGGTGAATCCCCCTCCCTTTTTCTCTCTCTAATTTACCTTTTAAATAAACTATGCTTTCTAATCTGAAAAAAATGTTAATGATAGGACCCCAGTCCCTTCTGGCTTTTAAGGATTCTGCTGAGATATCATTTGCAAGTCAGATGGGTTTTCATTGATAGGTGTTCTGTCCCTTCTCTAGCTGCCTTTAGTATTTGTCTTCATGCTTACCTTGGTGAAATGTATTGTGTGCCTTGAGGATGGTCTTCTCATGTAATTCCTCACAGGCATTCTCTGAATCTCTTGTGTCTACATGGCTGCCTCTCTAGCAAGATAGTGGTACATTTCTTGGCTGAACTCTTGAAAGATTTTTTCCACAGTGTTCTCAATTTCCCCATCACTCTCAGGGATGCCAATCAATCATAGATTTGGTCTCTTTATATAACCCCAAACTTTGTTGTAAAATTTGTTCATTCTTACTAAGCCTTGTCTCTTTGGTTTTGTTAGACTAATTTAGTTGAATAGTTCGGTCTTTAAAATCTGAGATTATTTCCTCTGCTTGGTTGATTATGCAGTTAAGGCTTGCTATTGTGTTTTGAAATTTCAGGAGAGAAATTTTCATTTCCAGAAGTTCAGTTTTGTCCTTTCTTATAATGGCCAGCTCAGCTTTTACTTCCTGCACTATTTTTGTGGCCTGGAGAATCTTTGGGTCTACTTTCTCTTGGATCTCCTTGAGTGTCTTTGCCATCCATTGTCTGCTGTGAACTGCAATTGTGTGATGTCTTCAGTTGGCCATCTTGGCCCTCCCCCTGTAAAAAGTTATGAAAACTCTTTTTTTTTTTTTTAGTTGGAGTCTCACTCCATTGCCCAGGCTGGAGTGCAGTGGCATGCTAACGGCTATCCTTCTGCCACAGCCTTCCAAGTAGCTGGAACTAAAGGCACACACTACCATGCCCGGCTAATTTTTTGATTAATTGTAGAGACAAGGTCTCACCATGTTGCCCAGGCTGGTCTCGAATCCATAGGCTCAGGCAATCCTCTCACCTCGATCTCCTAAAGTGCTGGGATTACAGGCATGACCACGCCCAGCCTGAATAAACTTTTAATAAAATATATAATAATGAATGTTTTGATAGCCAACTGGAAAGAGATCTCTGAGTAGATAGAGTTAACTAGCATGGACAACTTCAGTTTTGTGTGTTGAATGACTTTTTAAAATGAGAAAGTCAGACTCCCAGTCCTGAATTGATTGAAATGCTGAGTTGCTTATCAAGATCAGGACCAATATTAAAGTCCGGACCAAAAAAAAAAAAAAAAAAAAAGAGTACAAAAGAAAGAAAGAACTTCATCCCAAGAAGGAACTAAGCTCCTCAAACTGACATAAAATAGAACTACAAGAACAACTAACTCAAAGTGATTATTGATTGCATTCATGACCTCTCTCTAAGAATGCTTGGATTGTTTCTAAAACTGAGACAGGGCCTACATGTTGTAAGTAGTGACTATAGGCAGATGATTATGCTAGAGATTTGTTAAAAGCCTGCCAGGCATAATAAACCTGATAGATTATGGTAAGTTTCTACTTTAAGACAGCTACTTAAGACAACAACAATATAATTTACATTGATTTTCATTGAGTGTGTTTTCAACAATCATTTTTACTACTAGCAACAAACACATGATAGAATAAAAGTACAGCTTGAAAAAACTACAAATTTTACCAATCCAATTGGAGGAACTATAAAGAGTAAAGGTACACAAAGTTTAAGGTCACACTGAAACACCCTTCAAAAATTATACTCTGGCCCATCAAATTAGTAGAGATTTGATCAGACTAGGCATTTGCTGTTTTAAGGAAAGCATTTGTCAATTTTGTATTCAGGAACTTGACTGAGGAAAGGGATAGTCTACTTTTACTTTCAAAGTATTCACTATCTGGATATAAGAATTCTTTAGGCTTTTGACTTATTCCTTTTTAAAGAACAAATAAAGGAAATTACATTAACGTAATAACAATACATACTTGCTAATATAACTGACTTTTGAAAATAGTATTACAGTCAAAAAATTGAAAGTTATTAAAAGATAATCTTAAAATTCTGAACACCCGTTTGTTTCTCAATTACACTCACATTCAAAGATTATAATTACCATAAGAAGAAACATATTTGAACATGAAGCCTAGCTGTAAATAGCTAGAATTTAATAAATATCACCCTACTTTTCAGACTCTCATAATAACTTCAGTTTTTACACTCTACTTTAGATTTTAATTTATATTTTATACCAAATATACTAGTCTGATCCAACAAAATGAGATAAGCAGGTATATTATTATGAACTAGGAACAATGCTATAATTTTTGTAACTGTAATGCAAAAATTAACTTATTTAGCTTGATGAGCCTATGTGTATTTTTAAACTTCAATTAATACAGAACTGTTTAAATACAGAATTTTATGTCCCTTTAAAAAATAAAAATAAATGAATCAGTAGTACATAAGTATTTTATACAGCTGGGGAACAAAATATTGATACAGGTAGCACTACAAATGTGGTGCTAGAATCTTCATATTCACACTCATGTCACATTCCTTTCACCACTCAGAGCCTCTGAACTGCTGCTGCTGGGTCATAGCAGCTTCTTGTCAGTTATTTTTCTATAGCTTGGTAGACTTTGTCACCCAAGACAAACATATATATTTGTTCCCCAGAGGAATTTATAGCAACCATTTGAAGGCAAATGAGACCCAATCTCTAAACTCCTTACTTTTTAAAAATAACCCTTTCACATATATTTTATGTTCCATTCATTCTTAATGCCCTCAGGCCCCAAATCAGTTAAATCATGTATGTTTATAATATGAACACTTTTAACTGACTTTTCACAAATCCAAAAGACATCCTTGTTCTCACATATTTCCAATTTTAAAAATGTCTTAATATTTTAATACCTAACCCCTGGACTTCTTAATCTTTTACAGTCTTAAGTTGCTGTAGCAGAAAAGGGAAAATGTCTGAACGATTTTTGCTGTTATAAGAGAGAACTCTTAATAAGAAAAAGACACTGACCACTGTGATATCACATTATAAATTGCTATGAAAATGTAGTTAATTATGTTATGTTTTTATTATGTAAGATTGTGACATTCTGCAGACATATAATTCATAACAGAGAGCAGATCACCTAGATACACAGAGAAAAGTCCACATTGGTGTTAATGACACTTTGGATAACTTTCTCACTCAGTTCTTAGACTTTATTAATTCCAGTGACCTCTACTTTTCTTTTTCTATTCATTATACAGTTCCTACTTTTCTGACAGCTGAGTACCACACCCAAAATTTCAAACAGTAAAGCATTCCACCTTTCATTTTTTGAACTTGTTATTTATTCCCTATCCTTCCTCTAGTCTCTTAATCTTCACCCCAGTCTTACAAACTTGTACTTTCTCTTCTATCTGTACCCTAAAAGGGTCAATTTCAATATATCTTCCCTGGCATCATAGATTTGCTCATTTTCTTCACCTAATTGTGAGTTTTCTCCTCTTGGATAGGTATGGACTTTTGTTTTATTTTTACAGAAAACACAGGTTTTAGGGGCATTCTTAGAGAAAGCACTGTTAACCATATGGACATATTCTTTTATAAATTCATGATTTCTGATTTCATGGACTAACAATAACTCCTGGAACGTCCCATTCCAAATCCATTATGTTTAGAACTAGAAAAACAAACTCGGGGTAATGTAGAAAAAAAGATAGTTTTCTTGTACTTTACTAGAACCCTTTAGAAGAGTGAAAGGAATTGAAAAGTTTTTCTCAAAATGTAAGCTTCAGGTTGGTAGCAATATGGTAATCACACTCTGTTACTAATCAAAGAATGCTGAATTGAAAGAATCAATGTTTACTCATGTAATGTTTATTTCTTACACGTGCTATATCAATTGGCTAAAATATGCTTGCTCTACTAGCCATTTAAAATAATCCCTTCCTACTTACATTTCACTTTTCTATTTCTACTTCATATCTCCAATCATTTTTTTCATAGTATCACAGCAGCTTACTTCTGTCCCATAAAAGCTAGGGCTCAACATTTTAGAACAGTGTAATTAATACATAGCAGAAGACCACGTCTTTGCTCTGTGTTCAAATTTACTGTCTTTATTAGAACAATCTCCCAAATCTTTGACTTTTAAAACATGCATGTTGGCCATTTTAATTTGCATATTAGCATTTAACTGATTGAACATGTTATAAGTTTACCTCAATAGATGAGATTCTGTTAAACCAGGCTTGTAGGAGCTCTCCTATGGTAACTTCTCACAGCAGACTTTGTCACCTTGTCATAATCATAGGGCTCATAAATTTCTTATTTACCCATTACCATATAGAATATTGGTTAAGTGTCCAGGGCCTTAAGTTAGACTGTGTATATTTAAATTTAAACTCAAGGGAGAAGATGTCTGCAAGAAGACAGAATAGGATTCTCCAGTACTTATGTTTCCACAAAAACATCAATTAGAACAACTAGCCATGCACAAAAATATCTTCACAAGAGCTAGACTGGGATGAATTATAGCACCTGAGTATGTCAAAGAAACAAGAAAAGGTACATTGAAGAGGGTAGAAAAAACAGTTTCACATTAGTCACATCATCTATTTCCCAACCCCAGGCAGCACAGCATGGAAAGACATACCTTCCATAGGGCGTGAGGAGAAGAAGAAAGTGAGCAATGGACTTAGCTTTAAACTCCAACACTGGGCATGCCTCAGTAAAACCCAGCACAAGGCAGGTCCCCAAAGGCCAAGACTCTAGGTCATATCCATGGTCTGAGACTTCAGACTTCCTTAACTCTAAGCCAGATCATGTAGCTCCAGTATTCATGCCTGCTCAGTGGACTCCTTTTCCAGGCTGCCCCACTGTGACCTCAGACTTTAAACCACAATCAAAGTTGAGCTGGCCCCCACGGCCAGGGGATGGGCATAAGACCCATCCCAGGACCAAGTTGGCAGCCCAAACTCAAACACCGGGTAGGCACCCAGGGACACAGTCTCTAGGCTTGTGCAATGCCAGGGTGGTCACTGTGGTCCTGCATTCTGGGCTGGTCCTTGTGGCCCCATTTTCCAGCAACCCAAGGTCCAGTTATGACCCAGCAGACCTAGGAGCCAGGCCTGTTCCAGTAGACCTCAATGCTACATTAGCCTTTGTCTATCCATGTCCCAGATCAGTCCCCATAGCCTCAGGACCCAGGCAAGCCTTCACAAACCTAGCCTGCAGGCTAGCATCTGCACACTTAGCCTCTAGGCCAGCATCAGTGAAGTTTAGATCCAGGACAGCACCCACAATATTAGGCAAGAGAGCAGCCCCCATGAAAACAGACTCTATGCCAGCTCCAGTGTTAGGCCAGACCAAGACTTCAGTGGAACCCAGGTACAGGCTTGTTCCAGCAGTTCCAGGGTTTAGGACCACCCCAGGTTACCCCTTTTTCAGCGATAACTCTGTTGACTGGGATTTCAAGACTATTCCTGAAAACCTAGATTCCAGTCCAGCCCCTGTGGACCCAGGATCCAGATCCATCTTTGCAAACTCAGGATTCAGGCTCACCCAAGTACCAAGTCAGCCTCTGAGAACTTAAGTTCAAGATCCAACCCAGTGTCATATCAGTCTTTATGGTCCCAGATTTCAGGCAGGCACCCATAAATACCCGCTCTAGGCCCATCCCCATGGACCTATGTTCCAGGCCGATCACTACAGATTCAATTAAAACAAGTTCACCCTTGTGGATCCAGGCTTCATGCCCAACTGCAGAATCAGGTATCAGGCCAGCCTGCTTGAGTACTCCAGCAGCAAGGTTGCCCTTAGATATGCCAGACAGTCTCCCCAGCATCTCTGGACAAAGTGACTAATGAAGGGATTTTGAAGACAAAGTCAATCTTCAAAGACTAGTATAAGTCCCTACATCTTCAAAAGTTCAGATATCAATGTAAGGAAACAACAACAACAATAGCAAAAATGAAACATAAAAAGACAAGGAAATATAATACCACCTACAGAACACAGACATCTTCCATTAGCTGACTCAAAAGAAATGGATACATAGAAACCTCCTGAAAAATAATTTAAAATAATTGTCCTATGGAAATCTCAGTGAACTTCAGGAAAATAAAGAGAAACAATTCAATGATTTTTAAAAACAATAAATGAACAAAATGATACATTTAACAAAGACATTGAAATACTTTTGAAAACCTCAAATAAAAATTCTGAAGGTGAAATATTTTTGAAAACCTCAAATAAAAATTCTGAAGGTGAATGAAATGAAAAATATAAAAAAAAAGTATCAACGGCCAAATATATGAAACAAAAGAAAAAAAATCTGTGAACTCAAAGATAAGATATTTGAAAATATACAGTCAGAGAAGAAAAATAAAAAGGAATTAAAAAAATGAAGAAAATTTCTGAAATGTAGGAGACAATATAAAAAGAGCATATGAGTTATAGAAATTTATGAACAAGAATAAAAAGAAAAAGAAAAGAAAGCTTATTCAAATGAGTAATATATATATTTAAAATTGTTCAAATTCAAAGATATAAGTATCTCAATACATGAAGGTCAAAGTGTTCCACACAGATTCAATCCAAACAAGACTATAGCAAAATATATTGTAGTCAAACTGTCATAGATGAAGGACTAAGGATGCTGAAAACAGCAAGAGTGGGCAGCCTTTTCTTGTTCCAGTTTTCAGAGGAAATGTTTCCAGATTCTGTCTGTTTAGCAGTATGCTAGCTCTAGACTTAACGTAGATGGCACTTACTATTTTGAGGTATGTTCCTTCTACACCTAGGTGTGTGACAGTTTTTATCAAGAAGTGATGCTGTATTTTATCAAAAGCTTTTTCTGCATCTAATGATATAATCGTGGTTCTTGTTTTTACATCTGTTGGTGTATTTAATTATATTTATGGTCTTGCAGATGTTGAACCAGCCCTGTATCCTGGGAATGAAGCCTGCTTGGTCATGGTGGATGATTTTTGAGATGTGTTTTTGGATCTGATTTGCTAGAATCTTGTTGAGGATTTTTGCATCTATGTTCATAAGGGATATTGGCCTGTAGATCTCTTTTTTTGCTGGATCTTTACCTGGTTTGGGTATCAGTGTGATGCTAGCTTTGTAAAATGATTTGGGGAGAATTCCATCTTTCTCAATTGCCTGGAATATTTTCAATAGGATTGGTATCAGCTCCTCCTTGTATGTTTTGTAGAATTCTGCTGAAAAGTCATCTGGTCCAGGGCTATTTTTTGTAGGTAGCTTTCTTATGAAAGAGTCAATTTCCTGGGTTATTATTGGTCTATTTAGTGTCTCAGTGTCTTCTTGTTTCAACCTGGCGAGTCTGTGTGATGTCAGAAAGTCCTCCATTTCATTTAGGTTATCAAATTTGTTTCCATACAGGTATGCATAGTAATCTCTGATAATCTTTTGTAGTTCTTCAGAGTCAGTTGTGATTTGATCTTTTGTGTTTCTGATTGTGTTTATTTGGGCTTTTTCTCTATTTTTTTTCAACAAAACCAATTTTTTTGTTGATGTTTTCAATGATGTTTTTGTCTTCTATGTCCTGTATTTGGGCTCTGGGGAGAGGAGAATCTATTCAGTAAATGATGCTGGGAAAACTGGGTGATCACATGCAGAAGATTGAAACAGAACCCTTACCTATCACCATACACAAAAATTAACTCTAAATGGATCAAAGACCTAAACATAAAACCTCAAACTATAAGAACCTTAGAAAATGCAGGAGACACACTTATGGAAATTGGAACTGGAAACCAATTTCTGATCAAAACCCCAAGTGCATAAATCATAAAAGATAAGTTTAGACAAGTGGGACCTCATCAAGCTGACAAGCTTCTGCAAAGCAAAAGAAACCATTAAGAGAGTGGGGAGATAGCCTACAGAATGGGAAAAAAAAATATTTGCCAACTGTATATCTGACAAAGGCCTAATATCTAGGATCTACAAGGAACTCAAATGCACCAAAAGGAAAAAAACAAACAGCCCCATTAAAAAGCAGGCAAAAGACATGAATAGACACTTTTCAAAAGAAGATATACAGCCAAAAGACACATGAAAAAGTGCACTTCCTTACTAATCATCAGAGAAATGCAAATCAAAAC
>CAUYQG010230936.1:0-13694 GCA_963574415.1 Tarsius wallacei
CTAGAGTCCATAATACTGAGTGACCTCTCACAAAAACAAAAAACTAAGTATCACATGTTCTCACTCATATAGTAGACCTTGATCATCCAACGTATTACCACAAGAAAATGACTGACTGTGGTGAGAAACTGGGGGGGGGGGGGATGGGATTAATGGTGGTGGGTATCTATCTGGGGATGGGGAGACACCTCTTATCAACAAGGGTACCTGAACGAAATATTTTTGTATGCCTAACCCATAACTGTACCCCACAATAACATAATAAAATAAAATAAAATAAAATAAAATAAAATAAAATAAATAAATAAATAAGAAGTGCCATTTCAAAAGATATCTGAAGCATTTGTTACGTGGTCATGGATTACACTTAGATTCTTTCAGTTCTTTTTGGCTTTGGCTATAGAGAATGCTGTAATCTTTCTTTACCACTATAAATCTAGCATAGTGATAGAACTGGAAAAACACGAATAAATGTTTGCTTTTAGAATGAATGAATTTTATAATTATCTCAATCATCCTTTCAACTTCTTTCATTCTTGTGTGTAAAGGAAGAACTGAGTAGTGAAGGAACTCTACTGGACTGATCATTTTTCTATATCACAATTACCTTATTAAAAAGGGCCGATGGTAATCAAACATGACTCACATATAGTCACCACCATACAAAAATGATCAAGCACATTAAATAACCCACATGTAGCACTTACACAGTTTCTACCAAGAAAAAACAAAGCTTAGTTTGGTCAACACACAGCTATACATTTTACTCTACTAAATATTAGTGGAGATGGCCAGCTTCCATTAACTTTTACTCATAAAAGGGCAAGTCACGAGAATGTTTTTATTCCTGCTGACTAGTATGAATACAAAGAAAATGGCTATAAGCAGGCAGTTTCCTATATTATTCTTGAGAGTGTTGTTGGTACAACCTTTCTAGAAAGCAATACAGCACTATCAAGAGACTTAAAACTGTTCATACCCTTTGACAGGGTAATTGCCCTTCTAGGAATTTATCACGAGGAAAAAATGTAAATGAAGACAGAATTTAAACACAAAGAAGTTTCATTACAGTATTATTTATAATAGAAAAAAATTATAAACAACATAAATGTCTTACAACAGGGGAATGATTAAGCAAATTATAGGAGAACCATACAATAAAATATTATGCAGTCATTAAACATAATGGATGCAAACAGTTTTAATGATGTAACTATATAAAGTAATAAATTGGATAAAAAATGGATGTATGATATAATTTTAACTATATAAGTATATATTTACCTATAAACACATGCATACTATATTTAGAAACCCTTGGACGAACTGGACAAAAGATTTAATTGTGATTATCCCTGATACTTACTGTCTACTTTAAATATTTATAGCTCTATAATTTTCTAAACAGAACTTTAAATCAAACTTTTTATTTTAAAATCACTGAAATATTTTTTAGAGAAAACAGTTATTTTTAAACATCCATCAACTTGAGCTCAGGATATTTTAATGACCTGTATTAAACCCACTTACATCAAGAATAAGTGCCAATGTAAATATAACTTTGCCAAAGGTAGTTTAATTAATTGTGTTCAATGACTAGCAAAGCAATTATTTTTATAACAATGCAGGTAGAATGCCTGGCATACAAAAAATTTATCTGCCTTTGCAAATTTTTTCCCTACCTGCAAATCAACTGTCATAAGCACAATGTCAATCACTCAATACTATTTTTCTGAGACATTTAGATTATCTAGGAAATTGATAATACCTGATCTTACACCAAATTTTTTTGCGATTATTCCCATAAAAAAAGTATTTAATACATGTTAAAGCTGAAATGTTATATTACTTTTCAGCCAGAATAAAATATTTCTTATTTCTAAGGAAAATATTCATTAAAACTTAGTTCAAACTAAGCTAATACCTATGTTGTACATGCAGTTCGTTATATGGGGTAGCTCAAGGATCTTAAAAGTGAGTCCAGGAGCATTACTATCATCATGGTAATAACCAGCCTCAATCTGGACATCTAATGATGGGTCCAGAACATCATTCTCAAGTGATGAGCCAGGTCTATGACAGATGGCCTTTAAAAAGGCTTATTCCAGTCTTGAAGCTTTGACATAGGTTTCTGTCCAGGCAGTGTCTCCCAAATTAACCTCTTCCTTACTGTTATCACTGCACAGCATTCAAGGCTAGTAATGAACTGATGTCACATTTTTCACTGTAGAGCTTATGGAAATTTTTTACCCATGTTCATGATTTGATCATCATCATTATCACTACTCTCCTCTCCTCAGGCTTAGCTGAATTTAATACCATTCCAGCAATTTCCCCATCATTCAACAAATATACAAGAGGTACATCATTATGAAGTTCAGCATTTATTCAACTTATTTACTTTTCTGGCTGATCGACTTTTGGCATAAAAAGAGAGGTACGATATAATCTTTCATTTGTTACATGAAACTCTGCAATGTATTCGCTGCAGGTTCACTTTCAAACATCACTATAGCCCAAAGTCAGTATCAAACACTTGTTCATATTGATTTACCATCCCCATTTCAGGCATTAGCAACTGCATAAATAGCATTTTTAAGGCTAAATTCTTGCAGAAGGTCTTGGAACCCTGAGAATCTATTAACAACAACAAGCATAGTTTTGTTTCATTTTCCAATATGTATAGACTTGTTCCTCAGGGAACATAAAATTATTTGGTCACCAGTCTATTATGGATTTCACAATTGGGAAATCAAATGCCAAAAAGATTACTTCTCATGAGAAGTTGAAAAGTAGGCTGTGTGGAGCGGTTGTCTAAAAACAACAAATTTTACTTGTCTTCTAGTCCAGCTTGTGTTGTTAGTACAAAGTAGTACTGAACTGATCAGAAAATATTTCTATGGCTACTTATGCTTCCTTATATAAATAATACTGAGTAAATAAATTGCATACCCCTTTCAAACATCTTGAAGAAGGTTGTTTTTTTTCCTCCCATTTCCATCAACTTTATCTTCAATGTGCCTGCAGCACTGACCTTCCAAGGGCAATCATCCTATCATCACCATCCTTAAAAACCAGTTGCTGTTTTTTCACAGGTCATCATTACGTTTTCTAGAACCCTAGTACCACTACAACACCATTTTATCACACTACAAGTTCATTCAGGACTAAGGTTTTCAATAAATATTGTCATAGCAAATTCATCAATGAGATTTTCAGGTAGCTTCTGATGAGCAAAGCTTTTATCACCACAGACTTTCAGATACCATGAAGCTTCTTAAATTTCTGCAGTCAATCTCTGAATAGTCACACCCATCTTTGACATTCAGTTGGGCATGGTATATTCTAAGTTATTTCATAACCAAGTAAATTAGTCAGTGGGACACTTTCAATTCCTCAGCATCCAATCATCTCTATTAATGCATTGCCAACATCTTCACTTTTTTGGCTATGTAACGTTTTCTTAGTTTCCAACGGTTCTTGGTCATTACTGTAAAAATTTCACAGCTCATCCTTCTGTTTCTTTAGATTGTATATGGTGGAGTTCCTACATGTATAAGATTCCTCCCAGATATATCACAATTAGTTCATAATAACAGTTTTCTTATAATACTTATTATAATAAGTCCTTTCAGTTCTTTTTTTTGTTGGTTTTTTTGTTTGTTTTTTGAGTTGGAGGTCGCCCAGACTGGAGCGTAGTGGCTGCTCCCGGCCACCGCAGCCTTGACCTGCTGGGGCTTCGGCGATCCTTCTGCCTCAGCCTTCCAAGTAGCTAGAACTACAGGCGCGCGCTACCACATCCGGCTAATTTTTTTATTTATTGTAGAGATGAGGTCTCACCAAGTTGCCCACGCAGGTCTCAAACCCGCGGGCTCAGGCAATCCACTCACCTCAGCCTCCCAAGGCACGGGATTATAAGCTGAGCCACCGAACCCGGCTCAGTTCTTCTTTTGACTGTAATCCACAGGCTGTCTCTAACTCCTTTTTAAATTTTCACAGTGCAATTAAATTCAAGGTCACACAAAAAAACAACAAAATATCAGGAAACAATAAAGATTAGCATGACTAGTTCTAGCAATGAAACAAATCACATACCCAATCAGCTCAGTTCAGATTTTACAACCAAAGGAGTTTGACACCACATTTATGAAAAAAAAATTTCCATTTTCAGAGCTTTTTTTGGATTTTGGAATTGCAGATAAGAGATTGTAGGCCATGTTTCCCTTAGTCCTAATTCCACTATTTCACATCAGCTGGCCCCCAAACTGACCCCTTCCCTTAGCTTTTCAACCTTTGCACTGTGCATTAGGAGGCCCTTCTAAGATACACATGTGACCATGTCACCTCTCTGCTAGAAAACCCTTAACAGTACCCAATATTGAGCCTAGATTTCTTTATAGCCTAATCCCAAGCTTCTTGCCTGCCTCCTCTTGGATGCTTTCTGATAACACATACCATGTTTCACTTCTCAGCACCTACATGTTGGGGAATGATCCCAGGATTTGGGGTCTTTCCATAAATAGCATTTTCCTTTAATGCTGGTCTAGAAACATAGCTATGTTAACAGCTGTAAAAGAATTTTAATTATGCGGCAAAACAGTAACTGGGCTTAATTAAAGTGGTTTCACCTCACCTATTTGGTAGGCAAAAACTAATCAAAAGGTAAATGTAATTTAATAAAATGGAGAAATAAAATATGCCATGTTATGTTAGTAGAAGGAGCTTATGTTGAATTCGGAAGAATTAATGCCAGTACTCAAGACATTTGTAGAAAACTAACCAGATTAGGTTACAGAATGCTTACCTCCATGAACCAAAGGAGTCACAGAAACCAAGAGTACAGTTGAAATTTAGTCAAACAGGACAAAGGTCTTAGAGATTAAACTATACAAGCCCAGCTCCTGGTCCTGTTTAACCTGGCCAGATCTTTCTGAGAGGAAGGACATAATTTCAAAAGGCCACATGCAAATAAAATCAATCATCAGGGACAAAGCCTCACATTATCTACATATCTACCTTGTAGAATAACTTGGGGGTTATTCTGGAAGGGGCTTTGTGTAAAGCAAAAAAAGAAAATATGATCACCCAGAGGCCACCTTGGATATGCAGAAAACAGAATATGGTGGGTCTATAAACTCTAGAACTAAGCACCATAAAACTTATCTACTGCTGGCTTAGTTATAATCAATATAAATAAGCTAGATATTTGAAATAGAAATATTCACACTTTTCATGCCAAATGACCCAGGCAGCAATTACCTGTTGACATGTATATCTCTCCCACTACAAAACAGGCCAGATGCAGTGGCTCACACCTGTACTCCCAGCACTTTGAGAGGCTGAGATGGAAAGATCACTTGAGCCCAGGAGTTTGAGACCAGCCTTGACAACACAGAGAAACTTCATCTCTACAAAAAAATCAAAAAATTAGCTAGGCATGGTGGTACACACCTGTAGTCCCAGTTACATGGGAAGCTGAGGCAGAAGGATCGCTTGAGCCCAGTAGTTCCAGGCTGCAGTAAGCTGTGATCATGCCATCGCACTCCAGCCTGGATGATAGAGTAAGACACCAACTCAAAAAAAAAAAAAAAAGAACAAAAGCAGGAGCCATTCATTTTGTTGTTTCTATAAGATGTCAGGCAAAAGAACAAGAAAGTGCTTGTTCCATGAACAACAAAACAAATGAATGAATGGCTCTCACACCACAGTGTTCATACAATTGTTTCCAGTGAGCACAAGATAAAATAAGCTACACAGTAGGACCATTCAAAAAATATAGGGTCAGCCGGGCTCGGTGGCTCAGCCTGTAATCCCGCGCCTTTGGGAGGCTGAGGTGAGTGGATTGCCTGAGCCCGCGGGTTCAAGACCTGCCTGGGTAAGCGAGACCTCATCTCTACAATAAATCAAAAAATTAGCCGGGCGTGGTAGCGCGTGCCTGTAATTCCAGCTACTTGGAAGGCTGAGGCAGAAGGATCGCTGGAGCCCAGCAGGTCGAGGCTGTGGTGGCCGGGAGCAGCCACTGCACTCCAGTCTGGGCGACAGTGTGATCCTCCAACTAAAAAAAAAAAAAAAAAAAAAATATAGGGTCAAATGGACAATATGCTTTGAAATCATTAACTTGCAGTAACGGGAAATGCCTGGGAGACAATTTTAGTATACAGTCGTACTGAGAGCATCCTACACCTTTTCCTTGAGTTTTGTCCATTTAGACTCAATTATGATTTTTCACAGATTCTGGTATACCTAATTCCTAGAAATGATTGCAGGCTCTAATAAACAACGACCTTGCTTCTACCCTGGGGTCTTTAACAGCCTTGAAGAGCATGAAGTAAATAAACTATTTTCTGTAAAGATTCACCATGATGTTTTTCCGACTGGTTCTAGATTATGTATGTGACAAAAGGGGAGCCCCCAAAGCAGAAAGCTGCTGCTCCCAGCACACAAGAATGTCTACAGCTCAGAAACACCAGCAGACCCTTACCTGTCACAAATGCTCTTGGCTTCCCTTGATAAAGGTTAGTAATTTTAGATCAAATAACTATGTATTTACTGGTCTCAATAATATGTTTAAGGCATGGTTATATATCAGCAAGAACTTGGCACTGGACTTTGCTGCCTGGGGCACGTGGCTTCCACAGGTTGGCAAAGGCCCGTTACAATATTAATGAGTACGCATTTGTCAAGACAATTATGCAAGAACTTGGCAGCTGCACAAAAAGGGCAAGTTCTATGAAAAACAATGCCAGGGCATATGGATCAGAGAGCCTGAGAAGTCCCTTGACACTTCAGTCTTTTGTTGTAGTTTCCTTTTGAGTAGACAATGTCTTTTTTTCAAATTAAGTCCAAGGGGGTGGGGGAAGAAGGGAGAAGCAATTCTAAACACAATTATTATCTAAATACAATGCAATCTTGCCCATTCAGAAGAGTTGGCTACCAGTACCATTCTTTGCTAATAAATACCATATTTCCAAGAAGAAGAGATTTGAAGGTGTTCTGTCACTCTGGAAACTTATTAATTAATTATTCAAGAATAGAGAGGTACCCATGAGAAAAATGTATCTTGTGAAGCGACACAAAAAGAAATGAAAATATACAACTTTTCAGAGATTTTTTTGTAACACAAATCATGATTCTCAGATTCAAAAGAAGTCAGTTTTCCTGTCATAAGTCAAAAAGTTAAAATCTGAGAGGACTACAGACAAAAGACCCTACAAAATTAATTTGAAGATTTATTACAAGTATCTAAAGATAACTGTATTTGGAATTGCAGTGATTCCTAATCATTCTTTTGCTAGTTTTTACTTTTAAAAAGTATTATCAGATAAGACAAAATTAAGTTTAAGTTGCCAATATCCATTAGTATAATTGCTTTCCTAGCACAGCAAGGAAAAAAATTCCTCTCAATGAATGTAAAAATCACATTATATACATACACACACATACACTCTCTCTAAAACAAAGATATATATCAAAATCATCCTTTATACATTTTAGCATCTCAAAAAGGCAAGTGAAACATCAAAACTGATAGCTAATCTCAATGTAGATCAATCTACTAATTTTTTTGTTTTCAACAAAAAATGTTAACTGAACTGCAGATCTACATATTCCATATATGGAGAGTGACAGCATAATTAGTTATCCATAATATTCAGCATTTAAAAGAATTTTATAATAATCTTACTAATGTACATGCACATAACAGTTTTAAAATTAAAAACATTCAGCTAACGAAAAAGCATAGTTTTCACCTAGAAATAATTTGGCAAGCAGACTGGTTATGGCAAGTAAAATTAAAACTTGTTTTAAATCAACTCACTAAATTGCATATTAAAAACCATTTTAAGCAATTAGAAATATTACTGTTATAAGAAGAAATAGCCTCCAGGTTCAAAATTCTTTTCTCCTAAATATTCTAAATAAACTGATTATATCTAAGATTCTCCAAATAAAGTTACCACGTTTAAAACCTGGGTCTTGACTATAATGGAAGAAAGAATAAATTACACAAACACTTTGCTAGTCTTTAGGTTCACAATTAGTAAGCAGAGGGTAACAGCCTGAAACATTTCTCTACCTACAAAATGGTATTATTACATTACCTTCTCTATAAAGTCATTTCTTTCATTATTATTTATTTTCTTTAATTCTCTCATACCACTATCAAAAATATAAACTAATTTGTTCAAGATTGTGCCAACTGACTGAAAGTACTGAAATGGCAACATCAGGATTCAAATCCAGGTCATGTGACTCTTACCTGGCTCTAGCCCACTGTTGCTATTGCCATTGCCGGTAATCTCCTAATAAATACTAACATACCTTCCTTTTTTCAATAAATACAGTCCCAATAAGTTCTTTGTAAAATTTCTTTTAAAATCAGAACAGGTTGGGCTCTGTGTCTCAGTCAGTAATCCCAGCACTTTGGGAGGTTGAGGCGAGAGGATTGCCTGAGCCTAGGGGTTTGAGACTAGCCTGGGCACCTTGGGGAGACCTTGTCTGTACAATATATCAAAAAATTAGCCAAGTGTGATAGCGTGCGCCTGTAGTTCTGACTACTTAGAAGGCTGAGGCAAGCCGGGCTCGGTGGCTCAGCCTGTAATCCCGCGTTTAGGGAGGCCGAGGCGAGTGGATTGCCTGAGCCCGTGGGTTCGAGACCCGCGTGGGCAACTTGGCGAGACCTCATCGCTGCAATAAATCAAAAGATGAGCCGGGCATGGTAGCGCGCGCCTGTAATTCCAGCTACTTGGAAGGCTGAGGCGGAAGGATCGCCAGAGCCCACTGCAATCCAGTCTCAGAGAGGGAGTGAGACTCCGACTCAAAAGAAAAAAAAAAAAAGAAGGCTGATGCGGGAGGATCACCTGAGCCCAGCAGGTTGACGTGAGCGTGCCGCTGTCGTGAGCGTGCCACTGCCCTCCAGCCTAGGTTACAGAGTAAGATTCTGACTCAAATGAAAAAAAAAAAATGATAATAATAGCCCTTCACTCCTGTAGGATAGCCCTTCACTCCTCAAGGCCTGCCGTAAGGATTAGCTAGTACGTGACAGTGTTTAACTGAGACTGCATCAAATGTAAGAAATAATATATACGTAGTCGATTCTCATTATTCACAGTAGTTAGGTTCTACAAAGTTGGCTGAAGTAGTGAAGCATTGCTCCTGGGAAAATATAGGGTTCATTTTCCATGAGCCTCTGATCACATTTTTATCATCTGTTCAGTACATAATCTTATCTTATACGTGTTTCTGTTTAAAGACATTTTATTTAATACATATTGTTGACTTACATTGCCCTCACAGCCATCAGCACTCTAACCTATGCCTGAATGAAGCTTCTAACACATGTATTTTCTCTGTAAGGCCCATCACAGCCTTCTTGTACTTAAGGAGGACACTATGCAGCACTTCGGCACTATGCAAAATCACCAAGAAAGAGTACAAAGATGGGAGAAAGGTGACACTAACAAACCACAAAAAGGACATGTTTACATTGTGAGAGTTAAACAATGTTCCATTGCTCAATCTCAGCTGGGAACATGAGCATCAGGCGACTCAAGTGCTTTCCCCTGTTCTGCACAAATCTGCAAATGACCATGAAAGCACCTAAAGTACAGATTTTGAGATTACAAATACCAACAACCCTTCAGGATGTTTCTCATGCCAACTAAAACTTGAGAACCACCAGTATAGAAATATATTGAATGTTACTACCATTAAACAGGGACTATAAACATAATTAAAGCTTTTCTCAATAACCATGGTCATTCTTCAAGAAAATCTATCACATTCTGAACAATCATACAGTTTTTTTTGATGTTTTTCATTTTTGTCTCTGATTTCATTTGGTCAGCAGATTCTCTACTATTATGATAGTAGTACTAATAGCTCTACCATCCTTTCTAACTCTGAGGCTTTCACGCTGTTGTAAGCTATCTAGGAAGCAAAATAATTAAGCTCATGAGAACTGAATGCTAAGTAATTTCAATGAGATTGGGTAAAGATCTGAGGAATAAAGAGCCAAGTTTTAGTGAAGGTGGGTTGAAATGGTCATGCTGTATCCGCACAGGCTTTGAATTCTCAGTCCTGGGCTATGCTCCAGAAAGATGACATAGGTAGAAAATTAATCTCCAGATAAGATGGAGATGTTAACATACGGAGATCCGGTGGAGGGGGGTAGTTATCACTTAAACTAAAATATGTATCTGTGACCATTGTTATAAGGATTCACTTTTTTAAAAAACATACAAACTGCAAAGAACAGGAGCTCAAAAGCCTAGTTTCGCCTTCTGTGCTGGGTTTCAGTTCTGTCACAGTCTGTCTCACATCCAAGAAAGGACAGTTCTCTGGAAAGCCTACAGAAGGAGAGAAAATATTTGCAAACTGTACATCTGGCAAGAGGTTAATATCAAGAATATATAAGAAACTCAAGCAACTTAACAGCAAAAAAAAAAAAAAAATCCAATTTAAAAATGAGCAAAAAAAGAAAAAACTGAATAGATGTCTCTCAAAAGAAAATACGTGAATGTCCAAAAGAGATACAAAAAAATTCTCAGCACCACTAATCATCAGGGAAATGCAAACCACAATGAGATATCACCTCACCTCACCCCAGTTACAGCTGATATTATCAAAAAGATTAAAAATAAATGCTGGTGGATGTAGAGGAAGGGTCACTCTTATACATTGTTGGTAGGAATGCAAATTAGTAAAGCCACTATGAAAAACGTATAGAGGTTCCTCAAAAAAATAAAAATAGAAATATAGTATTATCCAGGAATGAATATGATACCACTACTGGGTATATACCTAAAAGAAATGAAATCAGTATGTCGAAGATGTATATGTACTCCCATGCTTATTGCAGTACTGTTCACAATAACAGAGATATTAATTTTACCTAAGTTCTCATTAGTGGATGAGTAGATAAAGAAAATGTGGTGTAAATAAACAATGGAATACCATTCAGCCATAAAAAAGAATGAAATCCTGCAATTTGTGGCAACTTGGATAGAACTGGAGGTCATTACATTAAGTAAAGTGAACCAGGCATACTAAGACAAAAATTGCATGATCTCTTTTTTTTTTTTTTTCCGAGTTGGAGTCTCACTTTGTCACCAGACTGGAGTGCAGTGGCCACTCCCGGCCACCACAGCCTTGACCTGCTGGGCTCTGGTAATCCTTCCGCCTCAGCCTTCCAAGTAGCTGGAACTACAGGCATGCGCTACCACGCCTGGCTAATTTTTTTTTTTTTATTTATTGTAGAGATGAGGTCTCACCAATTTTCCCAGGAGGGTCTTGAACCCGCAGGCTCAGGCAATCCACTCACCTCAGCCTCCCAAAGCGCGGGACTACAAGCTGAGTCACCTGAGCCCGGCTTGCATGATCTCAGTATTTAAAAAAGGCGATCTCTCAGAAGTAAAGAGTAGAATAATGGCAAGCAAGGGCTGAGGAATGAAGGGGAAGGGAGAAAGGGGAGAGAGCCAGGAAGAAATCATAGTGTGTTACTGCACAAAATGGTGATTTATAGTTAACAATGTTGTGTGGTATATTTCAAAATAATCTAGAAGAGAGGATTTTCAATGTTCTCACCACAAAGAAAGGATGAATGTTTAAGATGATGGAAATGCTAAATGACTTGGTCATTACACAGATTAGATGCATCGAAACATCTCATTGTATCTCATAAATAGTACAATTACCATGTGTCAATTTTTAAAAAATAAAAATAAGCCCCCCAGGAAGAAAGAAAGGAAAGAAAGACAAGAGAGATGGAGGAAGGGAGAAAGGAGAAAGAGAGGAAGGGAGGAATAGAGGAAGGTAGGAAAGGAAGAAGGGAGGAAGGGAAAATGGGAGGAAGGACACAGCTCTCAGAGATAGTAAAACAAGTAATTACACTTCAAAAGAAACAAAATGTACAGTCAGATGAACCTTAAAGATGAGCTAGGTCAGTCATAGGGGATTCAACAAGTGAGGAACTGAGGCCCAGGGATGGCCTTCTCTGCAGGGGCCAGGCTGACTGAATGTGACTGGGGACAAAGCTTCAGGGCTTCCTTTTTCTTATCTCGTCGCCCACCTACTGCTCCCTCCTGACCCACCCCACCTGCATCTTCATTCACACAAAAAAGCTCACATGCGGTGCCAACACAGTGGCAAACATACACTTGAACAGAGTGTACATGATACACTTTATTTTAGATTTTGGATTTCAAAAATCAAACCTAATCTTCTGAAAGAGGAGCTTTATTTTTTTAAGGCTCCCTCCAAGAAATCAATTACTTTCAAAAACCATACACACAGTCCATGACCTATAATCTAAATCAGCAGTCCCCAACATTTTAGCATCAGGGACCAGTTTCGTAGAAGACAATTTTTCCCACAGACTTGGGGGGGGGGCGGTGGTCATCAGGCATTAGATTCTCATAAGGCACACACAACCTAGATCTTTCACACGCACAGTTCGTGATAGGTTTCATGTTCCTTTGAGAATCTAAAGCCACCACTGACATGACAGAAGGCTGAGCTCTGCTGTCTGGGGTTCACCTCCTGCTGTGCAGCCCAGTTCCTAACAGGCTACAGCCAGTACAGGGGGTTAGGAATCCCTGACCTAAATGGAGGGGGGCGAAGCTGTTTTCAAATTTTTATTGCCAGAGATTTAGTCTGGCAGACATGGTGTCCTATCTATTCATAGAGCCTGCACAAGTGTACTGCCTCTAACTGAATGTGGCAGAACAACCGTAATAATTCCTGTTGAAAAACAATGTGAGTATCTAACTTCTGAGGGCTCATGAAATAAAGTATGATGCAATAATGTGATAGAAGATAGCAATTAGGAATATTTTTGACACTGGGTAATAGTCACGATATAGATAACGCAGCTAAAAAAAAAACTGCATATCTCGTGATACCATCTTTATTAGTATGCTCATAGGTGTGTCTTATGCTAGGAAAAGTACTGGAAGAGCTCAAAAGGACATTAACAGTGGCTTATGAAATTATGGCATTCCATCTGATTTCCTCTACTCTGCTTTTGGGCACTGAGTTTTTTTTAACGGGGGAAAGAAGAAATGTAGTTTGTTGTGGGGGGATTGGTTAACTTCTGTCAATATTCTGTCAAAGTACATCTGAAAATCTTCCATACGCTATTACGAAAAATATATCACAAATGTTTTTTGAAGACATTGGTTTTTCTGGGTATACTACATTTCAGGTTCAGCTGTCACAGCACCATGAAAAGATATGCTCTTGCAATCTAAAAAAATAGTTTTATATTTCTGTGCCCAGTTCCTTTGTTTGGTCATATGGCTCACTGCCTTCATAAAAAGTATGTATTCAATCAACCACTGGGAATATTTGCATTAAGTGCCTCTTATACACCAGGTACGAAGGCAGGTAGTTGGAGTACAAAGATGAATAAATAATGCCCCTATAGCTCACAGTCTGATGGCGACAGCTATGTGGAATAAATACAATACAAAGAAAAAAGCATAGACTGGATGCTCTCTAAAATTGTACATACTCTTGGGGTAATATCCTACCACTCATATGCTTCTGAATTCCAAATATTTATATCCAGGCTTGTCATCACTTTTTAAATTTTCAGACCTAGTAGAGAATATGGCAGAAAGTAGACACTCGATCATCCAACGTACTACCACAAGAAAATGACTGACAGTGGTGGGAAACTATGGGGGGGGGGG